>JAVQJW010007239.1:0-29306 GCA_036025195.1 Hypseleotris klunzingeri
TATATAGAAGTTTAAGGAAACTTACAAACTACAGCTTTACATGGTAACATTTTATTCTCTCAGGAATGATGGGGACTTGCCACAAATTCCCTTGAACCAAAGGAAAGCAGATACTTGAATGTACAGCCAGTAATGAAAACCTTACACTACAAGTTTGTTCACATAAAATCAATTCTATCAATTCATAGACATTATATTTCTACATTTATTTTGGCTTAGTCATGGATGGCTGGAGACTGACACCCTGCCTTAAATCCTCTCCTCTCAGAAGGGATCAAAGCTGCTCTCCCGCCCCGTCCCGTTCCGAGCCAGTGGAAAAGGGCCTTCTGAGTGGAGTTTGCATGTCCTCCTTGTGTTCCTATGTTTCCTCCAGGCACTCCTCCCCCGCCTAACACAAGAAGTAAATTGGTGACTCTACGGTATATTTCCAAATGAATTCAAAGGTATAGTCTGTAAGATTCCTAAAATCAGAAAAAGTTAAAAAATAAAAATAAAAATAATAAAGGCTTAAAATGACTATCGGTTTTATTGTGTAAAGTAGGTTGTCTATAGTCTATAGTCTGTAGTGGGCAGGGCAGGGACTAGTACAACTCGAATACTATTGGTCAAAGTGATATCCCACAAAGTCTGATCCGATGTTGCTGTAGCGGCCAGTGGAGTGACTAAAGTTAAAAAATAATCACGACAGATTACATACTTTACATCATAGAACAGTGTCAGATTAAGATTTCTTTAATTATAGGAAAGTTACGGACTATACCTTTAACCAAACATGTGAGCGATCATTTAAGACAAGCGCATTTTTCTTAATTTTACACTCGTTGTCCCATTTAACTACCTGTATTATTCACCACCACACACACATATTCAGAAGTGCTTTGGCTGCTGTGCTCCTGCCTTTGTCTTAATAAGGTAATGTTTACAGATTTTCTCTAGGCCTGAAGTTATACAGAGCCTCTATCACTCTCAACATGGAGCCTTTCTGTACAGCTTCAACAAGACAAACCGGAGCTGAGCACAAGAACAAGGAAGTGCACAATGAAACATCAGCTTTAAACATACACAGAGCAGTCAGGTACAAACTGCTCTGTTCTTGGAAGAATTGGAGACAGAAATATAGAGCTCTAGTGCTGTAGCTAAGGCGTGTGGTTTCTCTGTAGCTTGAAGGCAAGAATGGTTTGGTAATAAAATACATTCAACTAAAATTTCACCACTAATACAGTAACTTAAAGTATCTCTAATGTACTCTACTAATCTCATGAAAATGTTGTGGTTTGGGTTAATGTTTAAAGTTTGATAGTCTTTTACACTGACTTTGCAACTGAGACCATTTCAGTGACTACAAACGAGACTTGAGATTTATCTTTTTTTATTTTCATTGTCAAAGAAGTGTTTTCTTTCTAAATGAGAACATCATCTTTACAACATTTGTACACATCATACAAAACCAGGCTCTTTCTGAGACGCTGAGCTCCTGGTTCACAGCAGAGAGCTTAGCGCGGTAACTGCTTCAGACCACACAGGAGGGGCGTATAAATAAAATGGTACAATGATGCCATATCTCCTGCAAAACAGGGCCTACCTTCCTCATAAGTACATTCAAATGTTGAATATAAGCACAACTCCACCTCGGCTTGAGTCGTGTCAACAGGTTTGTCAGTGAATATAAGGCAGTGGTGTGGTCTCTAAAGAGAGTGGGGCTAAAGCACTGAGAGCCCCAACACGACTTACATCCTCGAACAATGACAAAGACTCCATCACAATCACAACGTAACATGACAAACTCTGCATCTTTCATTGTGTGGGCATCTTCAAATACTGAACTAATAGTTATTTACTATAGTTGGTGAACATACAGTACGTATAATTCCTCAGTCTGGTAACTGCAGTCTGCCTGTTGTGAGTACAGACTCCATGCAGTGATTATCTGTCATGCTAAATTACATAAAGTCTGTTTAATATAAACAGAATCACGTCTTTTCCCTAACCCTTTTAAGGGCAAAAGACCAAACTATGCCCATGTAACCAACATTATCAGGCTCATTGGTGAAGTGTCTGGAGGTTATGGTTTATATGTAGTCGTCGTCCACAGGCTCTCCGGGAGTGTCACAGTGATGCAGAAAGACAACCACCACTCGCTGAAACAGGCCTCTCCTCCTCTGCCTCCTCTCCGAGATCTCCTCCCCGATCGTCTCCATACAGATGTCTGCAGACAGCTGGCCTTTCCTCCGGGGGGCGTAGATAGTACCTGACACAAGGTTTAGGAAAGATCAGTGTGTTTCACAAACTGTTCAGGGTCAGATATCTTTAATACTATCATAGTGTTAAATAACTGTTAATTCAAATAATCTTAAAAAGACTGTAAGCCCTGAACTCACTGGTCTCATCGTCCTCAAAGTCGTAGCGTGCGTAGTTGTTGGGGTCTGCTGTTCTGAGGGTCCGCAGCCAGGGGAAGTCTGTTATCATGCTGTAGGGGGCGCCATCCACCACCCCTGACAATCATCACAGAAGAAAAATGCAGTTTGTTTTAAAACAAACAAATTGAAAATGTTTGTACTGCTGACTAGATCCATCTGTTCTCATAAACTCACTCCTCAGATCTATAAAACCCTCTCTGTACATGGACAGGAGGTACAGATCCAGATGACTACAGTGTTACCTTCCAGAGTGTAGATGTCCCGGCCCCAGGGGTATCTGGGATACCTCTTCACATCCTCCTCTGTCCGGGTCGCCTCAGGGAAGAACTCGTACTTGATCAGCTCCCTGACAAATAAAATCACATGAGCTGAACTGTAGACTGGTTTAGTAGAGATGTACAGTATTATATGAATGAGAGGCCTGGTACTCACTGGCTGATGTTGGCTATAGTGTCCATCCAGCTGCGAATGCGCACCTTGTTGCGCATGTTTGGGGGGTTACTGAACTCATGGACGATGGCGATGTGGTACGGATAAGGCCCCTGGAACAACTGCCGCTCCAGAGCCACAGAGTCAATCTACAAACAAGAGAAAAGTGAGTGACAAATCAAGACAATTATACTGGGACTACATGTGTTCACCAGTAAACACTACTATATGACCATATGACTATTGGACATAATATTAAATAATGATAATAATAATAAAAGATTATTCTGTACGATGACGAAAGACGAATAAGGGCATGTTTTGTACCTGGTGCATGGGGCGCATGTAGATGATGCGGTTCCTCTCTGGAGGTGTCCTCAGGATCTGGTCCAGGACTTGCTCCATGTTGAGTTTTTTACACTGAGCGAAGTCGATCCTGTTCACGATCGGGGCGTTTTCAACCTGCAGCTGTTTCAACACCCGGCACCTGGTGGCTGCAATCACAGACACACTGTTCATCTGCACAATTACATTCTTATCTTGAATTATTTGGGCTTGGTAACAGCACAAAGTTTACACTTGCTTGTGTGTTTTAAATTACCAATGATTAACATCTTAACACAGGGACCACATACCATGAATAAACATCATCTTGGGGCAGTCCTTTAGGACCAGGTCAGTGATGCCACAGTTGGTCAAAGTGATCCCCACCAGGTTCTTACTCTTCAGAGACAAGACCTTTAAAAACAGCACAATCAAAACAGATCAGGAGGTCCAGGAAATAATAATGATTGTTTCAGATGTACTGTGTGTTTTAGTTGATAAGGAAACAGTTTGTGTAGGATTCTGTACATTTCCATTCATATACCTGCACGTGGTCGTCTTCTGTGACTGGGTCTGAAGTGCTGGTGGATTTGTCAGCATTTCGTTTTCTTTTGACAAACACTCGTGGTCGGGATTTGGGAATACCTGCTCAACACAAAGTCCAGTGTTTTTACATTTATTTAAGTTCAGTTTAAGTGACGTTTTGGCATTTTATTTAAGCTCATAGGCAGACAGTTTGCTGATTCATGTTAGAAATGGGGGTTAGTGAAAGGAAAAATGAGGGTAAAAATTAAAAAGAAAAAGCTGATGTCTGCCTCTGTCCCACCTGTGCCTGGCAGCAGGTCCTCGGAGGACACGCGTGAGCAGGAGCGTGTCAGGGGCCGTCTGGGACAGAAGGGCTCCTCTCTAAGTGGGACCCCAGAAGAGCAGTCAGAGGGGCTGCCCATGACCCTTCCTCTGCTCACACCCGCTGCTCGAGGCTCAGCCCGGGACACAAGGTCCCCCGGGGGCCTCGGCCGGGCCCCTGTAGAGCCAGTGCGGTGGTTCCTGTCGGCAGCAGCCTTCATGTCAGCCTTGATCTGCTCACTGCTGACCTGACAGCTCTTCTCACAGCTGCTGCGAGTGTGGCTCTGAGACACTGCAGCGTTCCTCCGCAGAGGGGCCTTCCCTTTACCTACAACACAGTATTCATCAGCCGTTTACAGGGATGAGATCTTCAGGTAATGGAGCTTTTTATACTTTTTATGTCATGAGCCACAAATTTGAATTGTATTTCCATTTTAGCGTTTGCAACAACGACAGGTTTGGCATTTACAAGTGAATGATGAATGATGTACCTGATGCGCAGGACACTGGCTGCTGTGAACAGGAAGCTGGCTTAAGTCTGGACACCAGCCCCTCCTCCTCCTCACTGTCTGAGTCTGAGATGACCAAAGGAGCTTTGGGGCCTGCTGCACTCTCTGGTCTGGGCTGCACCAAACCACTAGGACCTACAAACATTTGTAATTAATAATTATTTAAAGTTGTAAATACAAAAGTAAACATAAGGTAGGTTTATATTTCTTAACCTAAATAGTGTGTTGTTTGAAATATATTTGCTTATTATGGCCCGAGTCGAGGCCAGCGCAGGGCCATCTTGAAATTGCTCTGTTTCTTCCTCTTATTTTTCTGCAAATAAATCGCAAATTTGAGGGCCTAAACATGCTCAAAAAGTCAGGGAATTTTGCAAAAAAATCAAGATCAGCTCAAAATTTATGGAATTGAAGTTCCCCCCAAAAAAATATTGAAAAATAGCTCAGTGGCGGCCCCTGGAAAAGTCGAAATACATAGCGCCTATGGGAGGCGTCTGCGCATTTCTTTCATCGGATAAAAATGAAACTTGGCACAAACATAGAACATGTCAGGACGAGTAAAAAATTACATTATGGCCCCACTCTAAACCCAACAGGAAGTCGGCCATTTCGGTTCAAAGTGGAGACCCCAAAAACGGAGCCTTCGCTCTTTAACAAACTAGTCTTAGGGTTTTCAAACCAAAAGAGTCCAAACTTGGTCAGTGTCATCTAGACATCAGTGGGATCAAAAGTTGTTCACGTTTTGTTTCTATATCTTTGGGTGTGGCGAGCTCTTAACAAAGCGTCTCGTTTTAGAAGTTTAAAACCTGTGTAACTTTTACAAACATTGTCGTATTGACTTGGACCCAATGTACCATTTGTGCGCAATAATAAGCTGGGCGTAATGATATATGAATATAACTGATATCTATAAAAATGGCTCCCTAGCGCCCCCTACTAATTTATAATGGGGTTTCAAAATTTTGTTTGTCCGAGACAGATGCCCTTTGGTATGTACATCCTTGTCATGGTACTGAACAAAAAAGCCAACGAGGACCCCACCCTATCTATCACCGTATTAGCATAATGATGCCAAGCTTAATGTCGTATTTTAACACACTCCTCCTAGAGTTTTTATCAGACAGGCTCCAAACTTGGTGAACATCATCTGGAGATCTTTGAGATCAAAAGTTGTTAAAAGTTCGTTTATAGGTCTTTGGGTGTGGTTGTGGCGAGCTTGTAACGAAGCGGCCATTTTTAGAAGTATAAAAACCTATGTAACAAACAATTTACAAACAATGTTGTATTGACTTGGACCCAATGTAAGATGTGTGCGCAACCATGAGCTGGACGTAGTGATATATCAATATAAGTGCGATCTTTAAAATTGGCTCTCTGGCGCCCCCTACAATTTACAATGCTGTCCTAGACGGGGGGTCCAAAATTGTTCAACATCATGTGGGTAAATTTTGCAAGCCCCCTGCAGTCGCGTGCTCTGGGCGGTCGCAAGGGCAGCGAGGACCATTATCCCCGCTTGCGGGTTTAATTTTATTTTTACCTGCTTGTTCCTGGTCTGTGTTCTGTGGTGCTGCAGATGTACTGGGGCCTTCCTTTAATATTTTTGGATGAGTGTTGCTCTTCTCCTCAAGCACCTCCTGCTCTTCCTCCATTCCATTCACCTCCAGAGCTGCAGCCAAAAAGTGAACCCACCCCCAGACAAAACGACATTAATGTAAATCACAGTCACATTATCACAGTCATTTTCTAACTCAGCTTACATCAGTTACACATGTAGTCAGAGATGCATTTATTGGATTAATGAGACTTTTTCCTGTTGAAAAATGGGACATACCTCTGTTGTCCTGCTGCTGATTGACCAGGGGCTCTGCTGGAGGTGCCAGGGCTTCATGGTTGACTGGAGGTTCGGGTGGGGGTGCCTCCTGGTGATGGTTGACTTGGGGCTCTGTGGGTTCTGGAGGTTGTGGTGGTGGGACATCCTGGTGGTGGTTCACTGGGGGCTCTGGTGGTGGCGCCTCTTGGTGATGGTTGACTGGAGGTTCGGGTGGAGGCACCAGGGGGTTTGGAGGTTCGGGAGGAAGCCCCTCTTGGTGGTGGTTGTTTGGAGGTTCAGGTGGTGGGACGTCCTGGTGGTGGTTGTTGTTGTCGTCATTTGAGTTCTGATTACTGACTAAAGCTGAAGACACTCCAATCCCAGTCCCAGCACTGAGCCCCACTCTGGCACAGCCCTGAGAATAGAAACACAAGTTCAAATTTGGGTAAATAAAATGGTATGTACACAAATCGGGATCCCAAAAGTAATGTTTTTTTTTCTTTTTGCAAGTGTGTGTTAGTGGTCAATGGCTGGACCTACTTTGGGAGGCTCTCTGAACATCTGGTCCAGACAGATGAACTCCAGACTGGGCAGCTGCTCGATGAACTGAGAGAAGGACTCCAGTTTGATGGCATGACAGCGGACGAGAGTCAGGTCCACCAGACGGCTCCAGCGAGACTGGTCTGAAATCAAAGAGCCCAGCTAAAAACAACACTGCCGAATTTGATATTCTATCCTAGTTTTATAATGCTGCTGGATCAGTGAGGTAGGCATGGGACAATGTTTATTTTTTTCTGCGCTTAACAATAACAGTCATTGGCTAAAAGTAATATTTTTTATTCCATAGTTCTTGTGTGTGAAAATACAATAGCCACAATAAATGAACTGTCACACACAAGATGACAGAAAATTTTTGTCCACTATAACCCTGATGATGCAGAAGACAGGTAAGAAAGTACCTGAGATCCACTGGTGTGGGTTGTGCAGATGTGGGCAGTTGTAGATCTGCAGATATTTGATGTTTGTGAAGACCTCGTTCACCACCTTCAGCCCGATGTCAGTGATGATGCCCGGGTTCTCTGTGACGTCAGCCAAACCGTACTTCACCAGCTCAGAGTGACTCATTTTACCTGCACACACACACACAAAGTTAAACTACTAGACAGTGACACAACAGGTGGTATTCTTTGAAAAAATCCTAGATGATCCAGATCAGTCCCAAAATCGAATCAATTGTTCCTTGTGTCATTCCTGACCTTTCCTAAAAATTCCATCTCAATTCAGTAATTTGTAATGTTGCTAACAGAAAAATGCTACCAAAAACATTACCTCCTTGGCAGAGGTAATATTTAAACACTAACATTGAAGCAGGAACTCATCCACATATCCCAGATGGAGGGTCTCAAACTGAGGAAACTCCAGCTCTGCCATCTTCAGAGCTGAAAATACTCCATCTTTGGTGAGAGACGGCTGTATCCGCAACTCGTGAAGTCTGAAGATAGAGACACGGACAACATTATATTATAAATACAGTATATATTTATCATTATGGAGCTATTTATTCTAGCAGTGCTTTTAGTGAAGTTATCTGTGGTGAATGTTTACTATTCATTTTGATCAATCAAGACTATAATATTATGTACAATGCTGCAATGTGAGACCTGCGGGCAGCAGTGATGATGAGGTAGCCAAGGTCGACTTCTAGAGCGTTTTTACAGGCTCCAAACACGATAGTGTGAAGGTTCCTGAATCCACCTAAACATGAGGAGCATGGAGGTGCAAATAAACTATAATTATTGTTATGACTCACAATAATAAAAAATATACATATTAATTGTCAGTGTTTTTATTGCTATAAATGACAAATGCTAAAAAGAAATTAATGTAGGACCTGATCTCCAGCTGTCCTCCACCACATGCTGGATGAGCCCCCCGAGGAAAGGCACTCGCACCAGCTCCAGCTGCTCCAGGTTTCGGGCCGAGGCCAGTCCCGTCACTAATGGCACGTATTTGAGGGAGTTGGTGGGTCCGGCACAGTTCTTCATGACAAAAGTCTTCAGGCTCACACACAGGAAGTCCTTAAATGGCTGTGGTTTGGTCAGACGCACCCACTTGAGGTAAAGATGTCGTAGCATGGCAACACATGGGATCTCCGGGACATTCACACCTGGATGAATGAATGCTTTCTTCAGTTGATGTAAAAATGTAAAGACATGTATATTCAAGGTATTTACCAGTAGTGCTAAATGTTTGTAGCACCTAATGGTAATAAAATCTGCTAATCACAGTTTTACTCAAAAATGCCAATTCTTTAGCACCTGCCATAAGCTACATCAAGCTCTTATGTATACTTACCAACAAGGTGCAGGGTTTGGATTTTGGCTGTGATGGGGATGGTCAGTTTGTTCTCGAGGGGGATGGGAAATGCTCCATTCCGGTTGCGGAACTTTCCCAGGATATGAACCTGTGGCATGTAGTTCCATATGGCTTCCACTAGCTCTAGATGAGAGGTCTCCACACCCTGCGGACAAAGAGAAGATGCATTGATTGGGAAACAGCATATTTAGCATATTTGTACTGTATGTATTTTTTAATCACAATCATTAATTCAAGTGGAGAGGGTGAGAGGCTTTAAATGTCTGTGGTCCACATCACTGAGGACCTAACAGGACCAAACCAAAATTCCAGACCTTTCTAAATTGGTTCCAAAACATACTAACACACTAACACATTCATAGACAAGTCAGTGTCTTGCCCGAGGACAATTCTGTTTCAAACAGGATTCGAACCACCAACCCTCCAGTCATAAGACAACCACTCTACTATTGAGCCACTGTAATTTTTTATGTAGGTCTTATAATATCCAAACACCACCATGTGATAAAATGGCTGCCCTCACCATCATGCTAGGACAGGCCTGCAGGGACTCCAGGATGCCCGGGATACTGAAGGCCTCGTAGCCCCTCACTCTCCTCCGCTCCAGGACCCGAGGGTGAAGGCCGTACAGCTGCTCCAGGTCAGGCATCTTCTTCAGAAGAATCTGGAAACTACTGTCGGTGAAACCTGCAAACAGTTCACACCATTATTTACATTGTTACGTTACATTACTTTGTGTACATTATATTATGTAGACATTTACCTGAAGGCATGTACTCCCACCAGCGTCCTGCACACAGATCCACCACTCGGAGCACACGCAGGTACAGAGACACTGCCTCTCTCAGTTTACGGGACAGACACTCCATGGAAATTATGTCTTTCAACGGAAGATATCTACAGAAAGTGTGAAATTGTCATTGTGAAAATGTCCTACTTTCTTTCTATTTATTGAGTTCATCCAGGACAGGGGCATGGTTAGACAAATGAAAAGCTGGGTCGTACCTGAATATGTGACAGAGAACCTCGTGGGACAGCTCATTGACGTAGTCCTTGTCCTCTTTGGGCCGGAGCAGCTCTGCATCACGGCTGTCCTTCACGGACTGGAGTTTAGACGCCTTTCTTCTGGGACCCATCTCCTTCAGCTCCTCTACTTTAGCTGTGAAGCATCTGTCTTTACTAAATCAAACACAAAAACATGGGCAGACAGCTTTAAAATAGAGATGCGTGTCATTACAAAAGTTTGAATTTGTCAAGATCAATGTATTTAAACTATGGCCTTGCTATTTTAAGATGCTTTACTTGTAAGCTTGTTTTTGTTAAGCCAGAAGATGCAGTTCTGACTCAGCGTTGTCTTTAACATATCTACATCACAGCTGATCATAAAAAGATCACAAAATAATTAAATAAAACCAAAATATCTATGCAGCAGACGGCTGCAAAGCGTTAAGGTGCAACAGTGGAGCCGAGCTGTGTCTGTGTTAGCTTCAACTTAGCATGACTGTTGTTAACATTGTCTTACAGTGTGTTTTTATCCGATTTAACAAAGTGTGGTGTCTCAGAAATTTTTATCCAAAAGGCTAACCTGTCCGCTCTGCACTGTCAGCCGCTACGTCTTCTCCGGGTCTTCTCTAAGTCCAAATATTTGCAGAAACTCCATGCTACATCTGAAAAACACAACACAACAACTGCTAACTCTGCTTCTACTGACGCTGTCTGCCCTCAGCTGCTGCTCTAGGTGCACTACTGCCCTCCGCTGGTTTGGGTGCGTCATGACACTGTTAAACTGTGAAAGGTCCTTGCTTCCAGAGTTGACTTTACTTCAACTTGTCAACTTGAAATAATTGTACTAATGTGGATGCACAATATGGGAAAGCATGCCATATTTGTTAACTATGTTTAATACAGCATACATGAATATTATTGAAGTATGTGCAATTTCCTATGTTGTTTTGAACCTGTTAACTCATTTGGCAATAAAACCTTTTTCATTCTGATTTCAACATAGTTTTTATTAGTAGTAATTTCACAAAACTCCTGTTGCCATTAACTTAACTAATTTTGTCTGTAAATTGTAACAGTAGCCTATATGTCACCAATCTGAAATGCACCGGTAATAGTAATTTGGCCTATTTAACACAATTATTTGTTTTCATCACATGTGCATAAACTCAAAATCAGACCTAACAATAGCTTCAATTTAAAAAAAAAAAATGCCAACGCACTCAGAAGAATCAAAATGGGTGTGCCTAATAAAGTGGCCATCGAATATGCATCTGCCATGACACCAGCAGGGGCAGTGTAGCAGACGGAGCTCTCAGTTTTGCCGATTGACAAACAGAGCAAGACAAGTTAGTGCTGACGACTATGCAACATGTTTTACAAAGTTTTACTCCCGCTTTGTATCCTCTTTGCACTGAATACCCTCTCTGCCGATGGACAGAAGAAAAAAGAGGTAAACACAATTATATTTATCATTCGGTTTAATTCAGAAAAGAAAGGCGTTACGTTTGAACTCGGCCGTTTTCAGGTTGTTAATGTCCAGTAATACTTCCAGATATTTTTTACGTATTTTCAGTAAACACAGGTGTCAGGATTGCTACATATTCGCTGTCGACGCGTTACCGTTTATAAATAATGTAGTAGTGTGGAGCAGTCATTTGGTTAAACCTTTTCCGCATAAAACAGGAAATGCCCTGCAGCCCAACTGATGTGAGGAGCCAGTCTGCTTCTCATCATCATGTCCTTCAAGAGTGTACAAAACAGAGGACGCACAAAACCTACGCATCCTCTTGTGCTATTTTGACTCTTTACTTGGGATAATTTCATGCGGAAATTGTGTCATTTGAGATGAGATTCAGATGGTCAAGCTGGTGTGCACTAACTCAGTGTTGGCATCTCCAGTCTACTTCAGTGCACTTGGGGTATTTGTGCTTATGTCAAAAGTCCCATGTGGTCTGTTTAGTTGTAAGCAGTACTTCTTGTCACATAACTCAGAACAGAAATCAAGTCAGTCAAGGCTGCAGGTCATATTGATGATGAGTGTTGACATTTTTTGTACATTAATGTTGTATAATGTCTCAGATGCTGCTCTCGGAGAAGGTGTCCCAGCTCATGGATTGGGCGTCCAAGCGTGCGGTCATCAGGATGAATGGAGATAAGTTCAGGCGCTTCGTCAGAGCTCCTCCTCGAAACTACTCCGTGGTGATCATGTTCACAGCCCTTCAGCCCCAGAGGCAGTGTGGAGTCTGCAGGTGAGAGTACAAATATGTCACTCATTGAGAGTTTTAGAGAGAGATATGGCATTTTTGACACTTTTCACAAAAATAACCGTTTCTAAAGTACCCACAGTGGGAAAATGCACACACCGGATTCTAGCCAAGGGTTAATTTCCATCCATAGTCTAATCATAAGTGTGTAACTGATTCAGTTGTGCGAGAATTAGTTGTGATTTTTGTGTGTCTCAGACAAGCTGATGAGGAGTTTCAGGTGCTGGCTAATTCCTGGCGTTATTCTTCTGCCTTCACAAACAAAATCTTTTTTGCTTCTGTGGATTTTGATGAAGGGTCCGATGTCTTCCAAATGGTGAGTTTCTGTTTAGGTTTATAGTCTTGAACAGCCAAAGCAGATTGATTTCAAATTGACTGTTGATTAGTTTTTTGTTTAATCCAATGCTTATAACATTGTGGTGTTTTTCAGCTGAATATGAATTCTGCTCCCACGTTCCTCCACTTCCCGGCCAAAGGTAAACCTCGTCGCTCAGACACTTACGAGCTGCAGGTCCGAGGTTTTGCAGCCGAACAGTTAGCTCGCTGGGTGGCTGACAGAACTGACGTGAATGTGAGTGCAGCACATTTGTAATATGTTTCTATGGCCATAATGATTATTTTGGAGTTTTTACATCTACAGACATAATTTGAAACTTTATGCAGTTCTAAATAAAGTTAGTGTGTTTGTATTTCCTTTAGATCCGTGTGATCCGTCCTCCTAACTACGCTGGTCCTCTGTTGCTGGGTTTCCTCTTGGCGATGATTGGAGGACTGGCTTACCTGCGCAGACATAATCTGGAGTTTCTCTTTAACAGGAATGTCTGGGCCTTCTCAGCTCTGGTAAACCACACTCTTCAATTTGACAATTTCCAAAAACTATCATAATTCAGACTGCATAACCTTAGTATTTTTGTTGCTACTTAAGCCAGTAACTCAAGCTATACTTTTTCTTTCTATTTTTTTCTATTCAAAGGTTCATTTGTATATCCTGTGCCTTAATTAAAGCTAGTTTAGTAGTATCACTGGTTGTTTGCTCTGTTTGTTGCAGTGTTTTGTTTTGATCATGACTTCAGGACAGATGTGGAACCATATCAGAGGACCACCATACGCACACAAGAACCCAAGCACTGGGCAAATAGTAAGAAACGCTGACACTACAATTAAACACAAATAAAATGCAAAGAAAGTAGCTATTCTTTCAGAGTTATTTCACAGGCAATGGCCAATAGACATGACGTGTGTATTCCTTTACAGAGTTACATCCACGGCAGCAGCCAGGCTCAGTTTGTGGCAGAGACGCACATTGTTCTTCTTTTCAGTATCCTTTAAATTCAGCGTTGATTTTATTTCTCCAACTGTGAAATTGGTATACTGACTAATGTGCCTGAATAATTCATTTAATAGAACAGAAAAATATGCAGTGATGTATTATGTTTACAAATCGGCCACAATTTACTCTACATAAAGATGAAAACTAAAGGTTCTAGGGTGTTTTTGTGTGACCTTAACTTGTGACAGATGCTGGAGTGACTTTGGGAATGGTGCTGCTATGTGAGGCCTCCACTGCCGCTCTGGACGTCGGCAAAAGGAAAAGTAAGTTTATGTTTTGTGTGCTATTGCTCAGAAATTCACAACTAACTAAAAGCTGAGAAAAGTAATATATTAACTTCAAATCAATAAATGTGAAAGGTTGTTTTAGTAAAAATCTAAGTTCTCTAAACATTTACTATCAGTACAGTATGTTGTCATTACAGTCGTGTGTGTGGCCGGGATCGGTTTGGTGATGCTGTGTTTCAGCTGGCTGCTGTCTATATTTCGAGCCAAGTACCATGGATACCCATACAGGTATAATCTGAATATATGCTTATCTTTATTTATAAATTATTATTATTATTATTATTAAGCACCAGCTGTCTCTGTCTGTGTTGCAGTTTTCTGATGGGTTAGACTCTACCATCTAACCTCCAGTCTCCAGTGCCTCAAGTTCAACAAGGTTCTAACAAAAGCCATAATGTACAGAGAGATGATTCAGTGCCATTCTTCATGAGTTTTGTAGAAATAATTTATTTGACCTCTCAGCCCAGTGCTTTTGACGTTCATTTGAGTTTTAATCTTTGTTAGCTGAGGATATTCCAAATTTTAACAATGTTTGTTTGTGTGAATGAAGCCTGAAATGCCTGCTCTGTTGAGCCAATGCCTTATTAACTGTACACTTATAAAATCTTTGTCATAAATTTACCATTTGATAAAATTGGTCTGGGTGTCTTGTATTGGTACCAAATATATAGTTGGCATTAAGTAAAAAAAAAAAAAGTTAAAACGCGCACCTAAACCAAGAAAATCACTAATAATAGTTCTAATAAATACTAGTAGCTATTGTCTTTTTGGCCTTCAGCTGAGGCGATGTCCACAACACATAATTAAGCTGGAGTCTAATGCTGCCTTCATGTGGTCTGGAGAAGATGATCCTTTCCACTTGTGAACTGGAAATTACGAGTATGTTGTGTTCAAGTGCTTTTATGGTCGTAGCAAAATGAAACATGAAAACACAAACTTCATCTTAAAATAAATCCGAAATTCCGACATGAGGGGGCATTCATGTGCAATTCTGACCTCGACAAGTAGTATTTACGATAATTCCCATATCACATGAAGGCAGCATAATCCCTTGACCTTATGGTTTGATCCTACATTGTCACCATGCCTTGACCCACCATCCCAAGAACTGTTTGGTTTCTAAATCTAATCTCAGTAGTTCTTGTTAGAGTAAATGCTTGGTTAATGTTCTGTAACTACTTTTTGTTGAGGGTCTACCCCGTCTAAAGCTCATAGTTTAGGGTGACCAGATTTCTAAATCCAAAAAGTGGGACACATATTTTTTTTCTTAAATGACATTTTTACTTACTGAGCAATAAAAAAGCTCCTAAAATCCTTAAAATCTTTTCAAAGTATGTAAAGCTATTAGCTTGAGATAGTATAGAATAGTATGTGTTGCTGATGTTCAAAATGGGGACAACTGTGACAAGATTTGTATATATATTTTAAAAAACTGGGTCAAATCAGTGTCCTATCAGATATTTGTTGGGACATGGGACAAAAAGCCTAAAACTGGGACTGTCCCCATTAAATCGGGACATCTGGTCATCATAGTTGCAACTAAGGCAAGGCAGCATAAATCCTTCCAACCCTTTCCTCCAGCAGTCAATAGGGGGCAGTGTGCACGGTCTGCAGAAAAAATAAAAGAACCGAAGAAGCCCTGCCCCGGAAAACATGCTAATATGGCCGAACTAGACACCAGTGCCGAGGCTCTTGCACAGCTCTCAAATTCAGACCCTGACCCCCCAAAATTATCAGAGCTGTTTGAGCGAGGCTGGAGGGCTGTGGAGGAGCTGGATAACACACATGAGCCCCTGGGCAGTAACAATATCCAAGTCCGAGTGAAGCGCACCATCAGCGGCCTGGAGAGCGCTTCTAGGATGGTGGCGCAGCTAGAGCTCTTCAGCCGAAATGAGGAGATGGAGGAGATTTGTACATCGGAGCTCAAATACCTGCTGCTGCCCGCCCTACTGGGAGCCCTTACCATGAAGCAGACGAGCCGGGATAAGCGGCTGGAGATGGTGCAGACCGCAAGAGCATACTTCATAGATTACCTAAAGAGATGCAAGAATTACAATATATCAGAGTTCCAGCTGCCCAAGTCCTCAGAGGAAGCAGAGGCAGGGAGCTCGCAGTCCCCAGCCCCGGTAAAGTATTATTATTTTGTTTATGTAGTCTTCCCTGGGCTGGAATAGACAGGATTTTAATCTGGTAATTCATAACGGTGCCTAGAATAGATTATTTTATTGCTTTGTATCACATGACTAGAATTGAACACCAGCTGATCAGTGGAGGACAAATTACTAGACCCTTTGTCAAATTATTACTTGTGCTAAAGTACTGGAGCTTCATAAAGTTTTTTCGGTAATTTTCAAATGAGTGTGGTTAGGAATAATTTGGTAATATTTCTGCTACGTTGAACTCACAAATGTATGAATGAAATTGTTTTTGTGGCCTACCTTCCTAACCATACCTTCCAAACAGGAGATGTCAAACACTAATGTAACTAATTCAACTGTTTCCACCACAGAATAACATAGAGACCTATCTGCATACAGTCAACAAATTGGAAACAGGGGAAACTTTATTTAGTAGTCAGTGTATTAGCAATGCAGTAGTTTTTATTTAAAACCTGTTCTAATCTCAGATGTTGTTTGTTCGCAGTCCAGAGCGGGTCCCAACCTGGTTGCCATGGCGGCGCAAAGGCAGGCGAAAATCGAGAGGTTTCGTCAGAAGAAAGAGCTGGAGACGCGCCTGGAGGCAGTAAAGAGGGCAGTGGACAGCGGACAGGCGGACGACGCGACCACCCGTGAGCTTTACCTGCTGCAGTTGCGACGGTGGGTTAGTCTCAGCCTGGAGGAGGTGGAGAGTATTGACCAGGAGATCCCCATCCTAAAAAACATGGACTCTCTGAAGAGACTGGACAACCACCCCCCGCCGCAGCACAGCAGACCCCCGATGAAACCATTCATCCTCACCAAAGACGCCCTTCAGGTCAGTCTCAGATCACAGAATAACGTAGGAGTGGGTGTTAAGATGGTGAAAAAAACGTGTTATTATAAATGCATTTATAGTTATGAAGTTATGATAATCTGCTAATCTGGAAAGATAGTTGAATTGTTATACAGTGCATTATAGTGCCAGTTTCATATGAATAAAAAAGGAAATCAAATCCGTTTTAAGTATAATTTTGAACAATTGATTGGATGTACATTGCATTTGTAGGTCAAAAGTTTTATGAAGACATTAATGGGTCTCTTCTATGGATCACAAAAAATACAAAACTTTACTACCTGAAAATCAAAATCTTGATCTTAGTGAAATTGTGATATTTGTGACCCCTAGAACAGCAACTACTTGCTAGCTTCATATTGTGAGGACTTCCTGAAATACTATTCTCAGATTAAAATTAACTAAAACTTTATTTAAAAATATATTAATCTCGCAGCTAAATTAATAACAATTACAGTACTGTTTTTTACTGTGTTTCCAGGCTAAGGTGTTTGGGGCGGGCTACCCCAGTCTAGCCACCATGACGGTAGACGAGTGGTACGAGGAGCACAAAAAACATAACGTCCTTCCCGACCAGGGCATCAACCGGACAGTCCACTTGGGAGAGGACGTGGACCCAGCCGAAATTCAAGAGGAGGAGAAGGAGAGGCAGGTGGAGAGAGACGATGAAGAGAGTCTCCAAAGAGCCCGGAACTGGGACGATTATAAGGACACTCACCGGAGAGGCTACGGGAACCGCCACAACATGGGATAGGCATCAGCTACTGTTCACTTTACTTCAGATCTGCTTATTAGGGGTGGGCGATATGGTGGTAAAAAATCGAACTGTGATATGACGTTATGGCAATCTGCAAATATGGGAAGATTGTTGAATTACAGTTCATTCATTTATGCTGTGTTTTTCGGAGATTGTGTTTGCAATCCTCAGGCCAGCTTACTGTGGGTTCTCTCTGTACTCTGGCTTGGTCACACCGCCCAAGCTGTACATGTTAGGAAAATTGGTCAACCTAAATTGTCCCTAGTGAATGCATGTGTGAGTGAATGGTTGAACGTCTATGTGTTAGCTCTGCGACTAACTTGCCATTGTCCAGGGTGTATCCCACTTAAGGCTGGGATAGGCTCCAGACACTTGCGACTCCTAATGGTAACAGGCACAAGATGAATGAATGATAATGAATATTGAATTAGATTATACATTGAATTTGTAGTTAAACAGTTAGACAAAAACATACAAGTCAACTAATATAATCTAATAAAATTGTATTTTTACCAGATCGTCCACCCCTTGATGTTCTTATCAACCACACACTAAGATTTCAGACACAAAAAACTCTCATCTGTTGTAATTGTCTTTGCCTTCAATAAACTCATTTATGTATTTATTTAAGACTTAAGTATTTACTACACAAACATTTTCATTCACAGCTTTTACACTTTTTCAGAGATTGACCATTCAGACATTTTGTTGTAAATCTATCAATAGTTTAATAAAGTGCAGTTAGCAGATCCAGATATTCCTCTTGTTACAAAACAGTCTCTGTAATATATCCTGGGATACATAATTTTAATGTATTAATTTATACATGTTTCTAGTGAATTTTATTGTGTGTATTTATCTGCAAATTATTTACTGGAATACATAATTTTAGTTTTAGGAGGGGTTATATTACTTTATATATATATATATATATATAAAAAAAATCCGGGCATAAGATCCTATTTTCCCAGTGAATTTTATTGTGTGTAATGATAGTGACAGGCGGAAGTAGTAGCTCCAGGGTCACGGTGCGGCCCGGGAGCTTGACGCCGCTGTTGTGTCGCTGTGGTCGGTCACGTTCACCCCGCTCACCTCCAGCTGGTGTGTGGTGGTAGTGGATACACGTTTGGGACAGCCTGAGGTAACACAATGTGCCTCTTTCTCTCAATTTACACTTTTCTTTAATACGTACAATCTTCCTCTATATACTTACACTCATATACGCTAAAATGAGGTTAGCACGAGGCGAACTTTCTCTCTTGTTTTCCATTGTAAAGCCAACATGCCTGACTTTGTTTTGGGCTGTATTGTTGCTTTTTGTTGTCAGAATATTCTCAGTGACTTTGAGGAACTAAATACTACTAATTTGAGCCATTTATTTTAGAGTAAGCGAGCGAAATATAACAAAAATGTCACATACATGTTGAGGTCAGATTGCCAGGTGCTATGTTACAATGTTTGTTCCGCCCCACTGTCCAGGCTATTATTAATATGACACTTTGCTCTGGGCTCTGGTGGGGGTCTATACTGTCTCTGTTTTTAAACCCTTTTGTAGCTGCACTACCTGATTTCTTTTTCCTTGTATTTGATCTGGGTTCTGTTAGTTCTTGTCTAATGTTAGGGCTGTGCAATTGAATTTCAGTTTCATTTATTGCTCCTCTCAATTACTAAAACTAAATAATTAGGCCTACACTAATTTTGATTTGTGTCAAACGCTAATAAAAATAATCTCATTTTGATGTTGCTTGTTTGTTAATGGCTTGAGATAATGTCAATAAGCTAGATAAAATTTGATTCTTCAGGCAAGATAAAAATTAAAAAGCAATAGGCTATATACCAAAATTAATAATCGTTTACAACAATCATGATTTCAATGATGACCCAAATAATCATGATTATCATTTTTTACAGTGATCTCAGGGAAACATGTAATACGTTGAATAAAGCTGTTTATGATGGTAGTAAAATAAAATGAAAGACCAAGATCATAATGTACTTTGGCTCAACACAGTTACTTTTCTTCAGACAGGTTAACTTGAGGTGCTGTCGTTGGGTGCATGTCCTAAGCTTGATTCAAGTCAAGTTTATTTGTATAGCACAATTGATACACAAGGTAACTCAAAGTGCTTTACAGAAGAAAAGAAATACAATAGATTACATACAGTACATAACATATCAACATAACATATTGATTGATTCATGTCCTAAAGCTTTATTTTAAGCCGTTGTCCCATTTGCAGATGCCAGGTCCATGGGTGTGAGCCGCCTTGATGTATTTTACAGAAGGCTGCTCCTCACCAAACTGTTCATCGGAGGATGGGGGAAGCCTGAGGACCTCAAAAGGTACACACAGACTTTTTGATTTTAGATAATGCAGTTGATCAGGTTATAAAAGCAATATATTTTAGATTGACTATTATCCAAACTGAAACCTGTTCTCTCTGCATCACTGCTGTACTTTGACTGCTTCTTCTATTACATTTGTCGACGTGCATCTAAATTCACTGGCCAATTTATTAGGTAGGCCAGTGCCACTTGATTGGGTTCTGTTGCTGTAACCTACTTACAATGATCTCTATTCTAATTGTTGTTTTGAACTTGGTCTTATGTGTACATGACTAAATAATAGAGTACATAATGTGAGTTTTTTTTTTCTAGGATATTTGAGTTCCGTAAGCTGATTGGAGACAGAGACAAGTGTAAAAGCCTGGTGCCTGAGGACTACCCAGTGTATATCGACAAGGTGCTCTCTTCTGCTCTGATATATTATCAATATAGTAAACTAAGTTATTGACATTTAGTATATCCATTGATTTGTTGTGTTTTTGTGCAGACTGAGGAGCATTCAGACTGTCACATTCATAATGGGTTCTTCATTTCACCACTGGACCACCTGGTGCCAGGAATACTGCCACCAGAAGCAGTCAAAGCAAGGTGTGTGTGTGTCAAATCTACAAAATTTTCATTCATGCATTAATTTAGACTCACATACTGTAGTTGGTGTAGACTTGTAAGCTATAAGCAACAATACAACTCAAATAACTACTGTAAATCCAGTCTTTATAACTATACTTTTCCACTTTGGCAACTTAGCTTACTATATTATTACTCCAAACAATTTTTACTTCTTCTGGGATAAAAACAAAGCCTTTACACCCTCACAGCCAAACATAGTTGAATGGTGGTGGCAACAAGCTTCTCTGGGTGTGTTTGTTGACAGTGCAGGAGCAGGCAGGCCCACTTGGTTGTTTGACCCAATTTATGACTTCTGACTGTGTTTGTGTCAGGTTCCAGTTCATAGTTCCTAAACGGTGGCAGAAGAACAGACCAGTATGTATCCAGCTGGCGGGGACTGGAGATCATGTAAGACACACAGCCTTAACAGTCATTTATACTGTACGAATATAAATTGAATTATTTTATAGTGTGTAATTATCCTTATTGTGTTTTCCTGTGTGTGTGTATATGTGTGTGTGTGTGTGCAGTTCTTCTGGCGGCGGCGAACTCTTATGGCCAGACCAATGATCAAAGAGGCTGGGATGGCCTCTCTGCTGCTGGAGAATCCATATTATATCCTGCTATTCATTTATCATCTACACGTCTATAGCTTTTCTAAAACGATTCTTGAAATAATTCATAAACATAAAGTATGTATCAATATTTATTATATTTTAAAATATTTTTATTCACAAGCAACAGTCTAAGATAGCAACTCTAATGTAGCAGTTCTAAAAGTAGATTCTTCATTCTCTGAAAACATGTACACAGAATTTCCACTAAATAATTTAAACACAATTACAAGGTATCTATTTACACCATGTACGTTGGTGTTTTCTTGACTTTCTTTTGTACATGGCTTCCGCAAACCTAAAGATCAGCTGTAAGTAAACACACCGTAAGACCTTTACTAATAATATACAGTAACATGCATTCATACATACACAGTGACCACCATTTTTTCCATCTTATTTATTTTGTCTCCTTGTTAATAATTATTTAATGCATGCAAAAATTAGTTTAATTATATCATGTGGGACTGGAGTTCATTAGAGAATTATACTTTAGATACGGAACTACATCTAAAGTGAGGACAGGATTGTCTACTCCCCTGAGATGATAGCACTAGTCTGTATATACAACATACTTGACACATACATACATATAGTACACGCAGTTTTGTAAATGTATTCATAATATTATCGATGTACTTCCCAGCCGGTCCTGTCTGAAGAACGTCTCCGACCTGTTTGTGATGGGAGGAGCGTTGATCCTGGAGTCCACCGTGCTGCTGCGATGGCTGGAAAAAGAAGGATACTGGCCACTGGGAATGACAGGAATCTCAATGGGAGGATACGTAAGTGACTTGTTTTCAGGAGTTGTAATGCAGTCTTCAATGTACTGGCCTGTTATTGTGAAAGAGCAAAACTAAAAAACAATGTCCTCGGATTACTGTTCAGTGTACATGATAGCTAATGTTAAATGGTAGTGTATAAATTGTTGTCTTATTTTTTCAGATGGCATCGTTGGCTGTCACAAACTGGCCGAAGCCAATCCCTCTGATTCCCTGTTTGTCGTGGTCCACAGCTTCCAGTGTTTTCACCACAGTACGCCTCCACTATATATACTATACTGTTATATTCAGATCAGGACAGCTACTGCAAATCTTTTTCCCCTTAGTCTTCACAATGACTGGCACCACTTGCATAAACTCACATGCTTTATTAAATAGCATTAAGTATTATAATAAACAATGTATTGGATGTACATTAAATTTCAAAAGTTCAAAAAGTTTTATGAAGACACTTAAAGTAGTAGTCTTCTGTGAAAGACAAAAAATACAAACTCAGCTAAATTCTGATCAAATCTAAATCATGATCTTGATTGTAAGAAAACCTTGATATTATATTTTTTACATATTGCCTACCCTTACTTTAATGCATCATTGTCTTTTTCTATGTTTCAGGGAGTATTAAGTAAAGCAGTTAACTGGAGTGAGCTGGAGAAACAGTATGCCTTTAATTCAGTGTATGAAAAGGAGATAATCAAGCTACTAGAATACTGCGGGGTATGTAATCCTTAATATATTTAATCTTTTGTATTTTTGCTCCATATAAAGCTTTTTTTATATATACATGTCTCTAGGTGGATTCCTTTAAGATGGCCCAGGAGCTTGTGAAAGGCTGTGGGAGCCCTGAGCAGTGTATGGAGCAGCTCTTTGGCCTGACGGGAGACAGGCTCTTCTCAGTAGAACAGTTTTCCGAACTCACGGGAAAGACGCCAAATGGAGCCGGAGTCTTTGTCCAAGGTTACGGAAAAGAGCACTCCAAAAACCTCATCTTCTCGTCAGTATCAAACAGATCAGATGACCGGGGCAGGTATGACCTCACACAGCTTTAAAGTTGCAGTACCTGATTTTGTAGGAGAAACAAAAAACATCTTTGTATGAAAGTTTGAATCAAATTAGAAATATGAAGTACTGCAACTTTAACTTACTGCTTTGAATTTGTGGCTGTTGATTACTTTCTGTACAGTAGTGTGTAAATGGTTTAGGCAGGTTTTGAGACATGTTGGTAAGGTAAAATCCAAAAGAGCATATCCCCACCAAACATGAATAATTCCTTGTTCACCTTTTCACATTTGAATGAAACAACAGAAAACAAACAGTAAATGTTAATAATTTTTCCATTGTTCCATTGTATTGTTTCCAATAATTTTTCCATGTTTTTTTGTCTTAGTTTACAAGCCACTGAGCCACAGCTGAAAAAGAAAAAAGGGGGTTTGTTCCAGTCTTCTCAGCAGTCCCGGCTGCACAGAGAGTCCATCAGTTTCATGAAAGGAGTGATGGATGAATGCACACACATGGCCAACTTCTCTGGTACGTTTGTTTACAAATACAACGGATGTCAGTTTCAGGTCATTGAGCTTCTGGAGATTACATGTGTTTATAATAATATATATGTAATGTTGTATATCCTGAGGCTTTAGAATCAGAAGCTTTATTTATCGTTGCAAGTACAAGTGCAAGTGCAATGAAATTTCTTAAATGTCAGTGTCATCACAATCAAGTCCTTAGTTAATCCGTCAGTGTGTCTTCATGGTGCTAATAGCCCAGTGATACTGCTTAAGTTATGAAGCTACTACAGATGAGATCTTGGACAGTTATCAGAGGTGCTGCTGCAGTCTTTGGGGCCCTGGGCAAAAATTCACAAGGGGCCCTTCAATCTGCACAATACGTTTATACAGTAATTAAAAAAATATATAATACTGTACCAAATATTCAAATTTTGAAACCCCCAAGTATTATATATAATTTTTGCATACAATTGTACATTTTTATCTTGGCTGGACACAACTTTTATTTGATTGGGACCACTGCTATAAAATCAGTCTTCAGGGGCCCAATTCTGCCCTGGGTCCCAAGCATTTGCCTGCATTGCCTGTTGGGAAGCAGCATCTCTAAATGTTATGTGTCATGCCTGAAGCTTTATTAATGACCTTAAACCTGTTTGTGCCACAGTGCCAGTAGACCCCAGTCTCATTATTGTAGTCCAAGCCACGATGGACGCCTACATTCCTCGGACCGGAGTGTTGAGTCTGCGGGACATCTGGCCCGGCTGTGAGATCCGATATCTGAATGGAGGCCACATCAGCGCCTACCTGTTCAAACAGAACGTCTTCAGGTAAAACTTCATTTATTTGACCATTTCATAACAGTGTGCAATTTCCCCACTGTAGAATAACTAAAGGTTTCTGTACTGTATATGTTTATTGTCAGTGCTACAAATGATAGCAACAAATAGACAAAAAGACAAGAAACTTCATAATCTGTGTCTGGGCTGCAGTTTAGCTCAGTCGGTAGAGCGCACGGCCCTTATACAGAGCCTACAGTGCTTGTCCCAGCGTTGTGAGTTCAAATCCGGCTCATGACAGTTTGCCAAATGTCACTCCCCACTCTTTACCCTGGTTTCCTGTCTGTCTACTGTCCTGTCAATAAAGCTGGAAAATGGCCCGAAAAAAAAAAAAGTAATCTGTGTTTAAGTACAGATCACTTACTACACACACTTTCTGTTTTGTTTGATTTGTGTATTTCTCTTTTCAGAAAAGCCATTTATGATGCATTTGCAAGATTCTGCCAGAAATATCCCCAGACCCTTCAATGACAACGGTCTAAAGTCGGTAAAACAGGATTATGGCCAGCTTTACATGACTTAGCCTTTCCAGATCTCAGGGGCCAAAGTATTCATAACTTTGACTACTGCTGACACCACTATAATTAATGATAAATAATAAAGTGTAAGTAAATAGAATAAACCTATGCCTGTTAAATTAATTGTTTATATAGTAGCACAGTAGCATAGGCTCTAATTAAAACTCTAGGACCCAGATATAACTATATGGTGCCATGTTATTTTTCTAATTGATGATAATAATTTTGTTTATGTGCCACTGAGATTTAACTGAATATGTTCAGATCATTAACCTGTTTCTCTGCAGTGTTCATGACCTCTCTAATAAAATAATGCCTAAAAGATCTGGGTGATTTTATTTCCTTTCCATGTTGTAGCTACTGCTTGCATAAACATACATTTTGGTACAATTGTTGAGCAGCTATGTAAGCAGAGAGCATTTTCTAATCTACAAATTTTTCCACATATTTAAGTAAACAAATATTTAGGAGCGGACAAGATAAGGGCACAGTCAGGGCTGGAACCAAATTATGGCTCGCTGGCTGGCCAGTTGTCAGTAGGTATTGGTTAACGTTTAATGGATACCTTATTTCTAGAAGGTACCCACATGACTGAGTAAACTTTATTTTTGTATTTAGTTAGAGGTGGCCAGTTTCTTCGCTATAGTGGACACCGGGTACTCTTATTTTGAAATTCAAATCTGTTACATCCGGGCGTTTTTCCCAGTTTACTGATAATTGATGGGTTTTTTTTATCCTATTAGTATTGTTATTTTAAAAGATTTATAAGAATTATTTTCAAAACGTCGGGTTTTATGTAGTCGTTTTGTGTTTTTTCTTTCTTCGTTTTTTTTTTTCTCATCATTACAATAAATAGGTTTCCGGTTCCGGTCACGTGAGCCGCGGACTGTTTGGTTTGGGCTCGCAGCTCGCGCGTCTTTCACTGTTGGCGCGTCTCTTTTGAAGCCGAGGAGAAGAAACCCCTCAGCAGTCGTCTTTAAACCCCTCCACCATCTCTCTGTGCCTCCTTTGTGCATCTGAAACCATGTCGGACACAGTTAGAAGCAGACGAGAGGAAGACTGCAGCCCCGAACACAAAAACCGGTATGTGTTTACAAGGACTCGTTTTCCATTTTTGTTAGCCCGCATTTTTGGAGCTTACTACTCGAGCTAGATCTAAGTGAATTTTTGTTTGAAAGTCTGTTTTTAAGCAGCACACTCTATCCTTAACTCTTTTGTATGAAATCATATTCTTCATGTTTGAAAGTGGACGTTTAATCCCACTGCTACATGATTAGCTTTCACTGAACTGACTCCATCATGGCGCCATTCTGGGTTTTGTTTTCTCGTTAACGAAAACTTACTTCACTTCAGTTAGTTTGGTTGTTTTTTTTTTATTTTAATGGACTTTGTAGATTTGCGAAGGTAAACTTGCCCGTATCACGGCATTTTTATCAAATATATTGTGCAGTTTTTATTCATTGATCGAATCGAAATCTTAAAGAGCACCCAAGTTGCATTGTGCCTATTGTGTGGGGTTACTATCTCAAAGTCATACAAATATTTCCTATGTTAGACCAATTAAAACTCTTATATAAATGTAAAATATAAATGTAAAAATGCTCTGGCTTGGGTCATGAATAAAACAAAAGACAAACAGCTGCTCTGGCCTCAGCCCTTGGTCCAGTGGGTTAAAGGGAGGCACCATTTTGTTCTGATGAATGACAATAAGCTGCCGGTAGTGCCGTAAAGGTTTATGGTGTTTTGTATGGAGCTTTGATGAGTAAACGTACAAAGAAACAAGAAAACTTCTTTCCTTTGTTAATTGCTGCAGATTGAAAAATGTACTTTATTAACTCCATTTAGGACAGATCTGATCTTGGAAATTTTGTTAAGAATAATACCATAAACCTCTATACTGATATATATATATAGCTTACATTTTCTGGCCAAAATGCAGTTGCAAACTTTATGTAATTACACGTTTGGATGGTAGTGTTTCTTCTGTTTTAATGTTTAATTCTTAAGACAATGCATGTGCCCTTCTCTAATATACATTTTTTCTAAATTATTTTCCAAACATACTGCTAATATATATGTTTTGTGTCTCTACAGCACTTCTCGGTGGTCCAACTGCAGGAAGAGGGGCATCGATGGACACCTCAGGACCCACCGAGCGGAGGAGAAAAGTGAAAAGAGACACACAGACAGTAGCCACAGACATTCAGACAAAAGACACGACAGGTACAGCTCAGTTCAGTTTTTTTACTTTTCACAATACAAATTTATGTGCAGTTGTTATTATTTAGTGTGTTGTACGGGGCATGTTCTTAACTTGTGTTTTGTAATCCAGCTTCACAACCCCCGAGGGCAGTGGTCCGGTTTCCCGCACTCGAACACACAGTGATTGGGGCAGTCAGGTGGAGGACGAAGAAATGATGAGGAAGGGCGTGCAGAGGGACATGCAGCGGTAAGTTAGCATCCTTGACACTTTAAACTAATGTTAATAATAGGGCTCATATGGGTGCTTGAAATCCTTGAAAGTGCTTGAATTTCATCTTCAAAATGTAATGAGAACACATGAGTGATGGGTCTGTATGTGCAGGTACAGGCGGAGGATACTAGGCTCAGAAGGCACCCACAGAGAGAGAAAGGCTTCCTCTGGCTCTTCAGGAAGGTAAGACCACTCCACCATACAACAAGGATTTAAAATTAGTGTAGGCCCAATAAAAAAAAATCCTAAATAATTCTGTTTTTGTGATTGAGATGAGCAATAATTTGAATAATTGTCTAGCTCATCATTTACACTTTATGTAATCGATTCTTGTCCTTGTACTAACTGTGATATTGTGTTTCAGCTGTGACTCTAGAGAAGGAGAGAACATGGAGACAGATGAGACGGTGCTACTTCGCCGCCAAAAACAAATCAACTATGGAAAAAACACACTCGCCTATGACCGCTACATCAAGGAGGTTCCCAAGTAAGTGCACCTTAACATTCACACTAGAGCTGCAATTGATCTCATTACAGACAAAGAGATAGGGCTGGGAATCACAGGGTACCTCAAGATTCAATATGCGATACATGACTCATACATAATGTGATAATCTATATTATTTCACATATATCAATGTTTTTAAAAGAACTAACTACATTTTAAACTATTGGATACTATTCATGGGAATAGTATTTAATAAATACAGTGTAACAATTAGGCTGTATCTCAGAAACAAGTCGATTTTCTCAAAATGATAAAACTACATTTTAGTACAACCAGAATTTTTTGTGAAATATACAAAATATATCAGAATGTCGAAATTTTGTCCCCGCCTTACATGGAGATACATAACCCTTGTTGACTTTCTATTGCAGCGTACAGGGCCCAGGTGTTTAAATTCACAGTAATAAGTGTACCTCTTTGTTTGCCTTTGCCAGACATTTGCGGCAGCCAGGAGTTCACCCAAAGACTCCCAACAAATTCAGGAAGTACAGCCGGCGCTCCTGGGACCAGCAGATTAAACTGTGGAAGGTCAAACTGCACACGTGGGACCCCCCGAGTGAAGAGGGCCAAGAGAAAGTGCTGGATGACATGTAAGTGCGGGACATGGCACAACATATAGCGTATTTTCATATTTTCGGGGAAAAATGTACATGAGTGAACAATTTAATGTGTCATTGTAATACCTAACTGACTTTGTGTTGTTGTTTTGCAGAAATGAGATGGCTCTGGACGATGTGATGGACATTGAACTGGACTTCCCCACTCTGTCAGACTCTCTCACCCCGACAGCCTCCACCGTCCCACATTCACTCAAGGTCAGTCAAAGCTTCAAACAAGTCAAATATTTTTTTAATGGAAAAGTTTGTTCTAAGTTTTGACATAGATTGTACCTTAATTTGATTGCATTTTAAGTATGGTCAGTTTTTGGAATACAACTTTTAAGTCACTGTATAAGTAAAGATCACCCCAAATGTGCTCCAGCGACACTTCAGTTATGCTAATTTAGTTTAACTAAGTTAAACTGTTGATGATTGGAAATGTGTCCATATTTTTGAAAGTTTCTGTATAGTTTTTGTGTTCATCTTAACTTTTGCAAAGCCAAACATCCACTCTTCTATTCAGATGTAAACATCATTGCGGCTGGCGAGGTTTTTACCCATTTACTGTAGTCTACATGGTTTAAACATTTGTGACCCACAACACTTTATCCATTCATGGTGTTAAAGCACTTGATATATTATTTAGTAGTTTAATATATAATGCATCACAGTATTAAAGTTACAGGAATTTAGCATTCAAACACAACCTCTTGTTTGATCGAATTAAATGACTGTAATTTCTGTGTTCAGGATGACGACTGTGAAGGCACTCCAGTGAAGATGCACAGAGCAGACTCAGACCTGGTTTAACACTTACATCTTCTGCCCCAGCCAAAGACCTACTTCTGGAGAGACTTGTGCTTTTAGTTTCTTATTCAGCTATTTTTACTCAACTATTGTGCACTGATACCGCTATTACCTTTTTGTTTTTTTTTTAATTCTAAAGGTGTTGATATATTTTTTACAGTTGTTCATCAGCAAGGTGCTTTTACAATAAGATGTTTAATAGATGGGTCTGTTGAAAAGTTCTTTATCAACATATGTTTACCCATCGGTGAAAATATTTCTTGCCTTTGAAACAATACAAGGTTATTTTTGGTCGAGTATTTTTAGACTGTTATATATTGTTTGTCCTCAGTTGTGCCCTTCTTTATGTCCTCAGTTGTTCCCTTCTTTT
>JAVQJW010007678.1:0-10560 GCA_036025195.1 Hypseleotris klunzingeri
ACCTTTTTGGAGTGCCTGGGTTCTTTGTCCTGTTTGCAGTACTCAATCCCATTTTTTTCCCAAGAGCACCCTAAACACCATTTTGAACCAAGAGCAACTGGTTAATCTTCTTCTAAACAAAGTGTCTAGAGTTTATTGAAAATTTATGAATCATTTGCAAACTATCAAAGTTATCCTTTGAAATTTGTTTTATGATTCCTGTCTATATTGTTTTACTGTTATTAAGTCCTGTATCTGCACATCCAGTCTACAGTGTTGCGTCAATGCGTTGTCGGTCATCCTGCCCTCCTCCTCACCTCTTAATCAGAGCTGTGGCACATTCTGCCCTGAGACGGATCAACGTGCCTGACCCCCGCCGCTGCTTCTCTTCAGAGGTCAGCGCTATGTCTGCCAGTCTCCAATAAATCAAACCTTATTTCTACAACTCTTTTTCTTCATTTTTTTTTCTGTTTTTTATCTCCCGTGGCTCATTTTATTAACCCCGCTGTGATCTTTCCCTCCTACCGGCCCGACTCAAATTCTCCTTTTGTTATTCAGAAAGGGGATTTTTAAAACGGTGACGTATATCGAGGTCTAGACACTCCATTGTGCGAGCCAATATACCTATAATAATGTTTATGACCAGTGATTAGCCAGACGAGGCGTTCGGGTGTCGCGGGCGGCGGTGGGACACAGGAGTACTGATTGGGTTCGATTGGCGAGTGTCGCTAAAGTAAACAGCGCTGATTGCACATTGTCTGCTGGAACACCTACCTCACGTCAGAGTGGGGGCTGGATAGCACACACCGAGGCTTGTGTACAATAGAAATCAACAATAAATAGAAGGAACAGAGAATACTTACTGAGCTGATTATAAGGTGTTCAGAAAAGTGTCAACAGTAGGCTCTTGAAGTTTGCATGACAATACTAGGGGTTAGCAAAACAGCCTGTAGGAATGCAGGAAGTAGACAGTACCGATTAAGTGGTTTTGTTAATGTTCACACTTATTTTACATTTTATACATGTAGCCATACCTGGTGCAAAACATAGGTGACCTTAACTATTAACTTACTATGCTTTTTTACACAGACTACATTTGCAATGAATACAAACTTTGACTTTTTCAGAGAACCAGTCAAACCACCTGACAGAGTCACTGTGGTGAACCAAAGTGGAGCTTACAATTAACCCTAATATTAACTACAATTGTACAATTATTAAAAAAATATGAGATTTCCTAGAAATTTGAATGATTGTAAAATATGTTAATGTCTGACTTATAGACTCTTTAAAATGTTGGAATGTTCAAATTGATGTTCAAAAGGAGTAGAGGCGATTGGAGCAACAGTGAGTTAACTTTACAAATAGGATTTGTGGAGAGGGACAAAATAATCCTGAGCAAATAATGAAAAAAAATCATCAATATTTCAGAGAAGTACATAAGAAGAATTTTGTCACCAGCCAAAATGCTAACTGTATATTGAGTTATACATTAAATAAATGTGAGCTATTTTGTTTCCTAGCCAGACTCTACCATTACCTACATGTGGCAGATTTTAATTTCCAAATAGTTGAGGCTAATGCTCGTTTCTGTTTTGTTGTTGCCTCCATTACGGAATTTACAACATTCTCTTTACAAACTTTGTAAGGGTCTATACAGTTAAACGTATATGCTTGACTTTGGTCATTGACTGAATTTTGCCCAAAGTGATGTTGGTCCAAGATCTTAGCAGCAAACTGTGACAACTTAGTTCATCCAGTTCTAGATTCTAACTGATTCTACAGTGCATTCCTTCATACCTGCACGTCCTTGCTTTGACTTTCTCCACACCTTCACTTATTTCAGCTCCGATAGACATCCCCATCGATCCGCTTAGCCTCAAAGTTTAAAGAGCTGTTTCCTTCCATTTGCCCGGCACATCTTTACCGTTAACCAACACTTAGCCCTCCGGTGGCTTAGCCCTCCGGTGGCTTAGCTCTTCATTTAAAGCGCTCCAATCAGGGGAGAAAGCAAGTCCTCGTAAAGAGAATAGATTACTTCCCCCATCTTTCACCGAAAAGCTGTTTGCAAGAGCAGACGCCCTCCTCCATTTTCATTAGCGGCCTGACTACTATATATTCTGGCTATAATTGAGGTTGAAACCTTGTGCACTGTAATAGGGCTTTCCATAACAGTCTTTTAAATGTGAAAGGCTGCCATCCGCCACTGCAGCAGTTGCGTGATTGATTGGAGTGCGTGTGTGTCTCGCAGCTTTCAAAGAGATCAAATCTGTAAGTGACGTTCAAAGATGGCGGAAAGAAAGTGCCGGGGGAATGTGAGTGATAAGTTTGTTGTGTGCAAACAGTAAATAAAGTCTAATTAATATGAATTTTAATTGTGATAAGCGTTATTGTGTGGTGTGGTGATAAGACGCAGGTATGAGAAAGATTGGGGTTTCTAAAGAACTCCAAAGAAATGGGTGGAATCATTGATAAGCAATTTGGAATAGTAACAGGCTTTGATATGTTCATGGCTGATTAGCAAAGCCTTGCCGTTAGTTTTGACCAGTGCTAAAATGCATATGCACAGAAATTTGGAGTGATTTGTTTGACAGTTATAAAGTGTTCTGAAGGCAGACTGACAGAAATGTAGAAACCAAACCACCAAATATACAGCAATTATACATTCATTCAACCTTGAGGCAATGGGTGAAATATCTTGGCAGTACCAACTTGGAGAATGCAGAAACTACCAACCAGGCACTGCTACTAGATGTCCATAGACAATAAAAGAAAAGACCATCCATTGACAAGTACATGTGCATATTTACCTCCACCATGGAAGTAATGTTTTTGGCTGTGTTTGTGTGTGTGCATGTGTGTCTGTTAGCAACTTCACGAAAAAAAACGACGCAAAGGAGTTGGATGAAATTTTCAGGGAAGGTCAATGACACAAGGAACAACTGATTCGATTTTCTTTCTTTATTCCATATTATAAATTATGTTGTGTCATTGAGCAAGATGCCTTTCTTTATTTAAATCTGTTACTATGGTTGTGTTAGATAGTGGTCAGAGAGGCAAGGTAATGGCTCCCATATCTCTATCAGTTTGCCCCTGGGCAGCTGTGGAAGAAGACTTAACTTACCCCCAACAGTATGAACAATGAATAATTAAAGCTGCACTACCTGATATCATAGCAGAGACCTGGAGTTGGCTTTTAATTCTTTAAAATAAAAGATGTAAATAAGCTGTGAACTCTGAAATAAAACAATAGTTCCTTCACATTATACCTGATAGATTCTAGTTCTGGATAGATGGATATTTCAACCAATCAGAGTGCTCCTGTCATGTGAAAGCATGTGATTGGTTAAACAGTTCCTTCCCTCACTCTAAAACAAAAGCCCTTATAAAACAGCCCACAGGTGACCTAAAGGTCTCATTTTTTCTTAGGTGACTTTTGTTATGCTGTACTACTAAATAATTATCTTTGCCAAAATACAAAGACAGATAAATCAGGTAGTGCATCTTTGACTCAAAATCTTGCCGTTACCTTTTTTTGTTACATACATTAATGTTGCCACTCCAACCCTATCCAACCTTCAAATTTGATCTACCTTGAAAACCATCTACAAGGTAATCTAGTGATCAAAATCCCCTTTAAACGGTGTGGATCTCATGTCTCTCTTAATATTCACAAATTAACAGAACACTTGAGGAGTATTCCTTGTCATCTCCTCTTCAACCACAGCTAACATCTGAAACATAAGACTTCTGAAGCACATGAAAAGAGCCATCAGAGTACAGCCATGGAGTAGGGTTAAACGTACGCTAAATGACTCCACTAAAGATCTTCTAGCAGACAGTCAAACATTTCGAGCCTGTCATAAAGAGGTAATTTTATGCATTAACTTCTTCAATGGAAGCGAAACCAGAGATGAGATCTGCTTTGACATTGCTTTGTGGAGATTGGAGACTGATAGTAGACAATGACATGGCTTTGAAATGATACATGGAACGGAATAATGTTATTAAAGGGGTAGTCTGTAAGTTTTGTGAAATAAAACATTGTTAGAAAGGTGGAAAACTGCAGTTCTAAGATGTAATATCTGTCATAGTTATTATTTACTGCAGTCTCTTCCTTGGCCTCTACAGCTACATCAAATCAGACTTTATCGGTTACCACTTTGACCAATAGTAGAAGAGTTTAGGTTTAGTCCCTCCCCTGGCCTCTTCAGACTACAAGGGACCTACTGTACTTTACATCATAAAACAGGGTCAGAAAGTCAGTTTTGAGCTCAGTCACCTGTGACCACTAACCTAAAAAAGTAGAACGCAATAATAATTAAATGTACAGCAGGCTTTAGTAGACTTCTTAGTACAAGTTGTCAAATCTTCTCTTTTGGATTCTTAGTTGCAACAATGGCTAACAAAACAGCTAGTCGTGTACCAAACAGACATAGGGTAGTGGGTGGCATACATTAGGCAACAAGTTCAAATTGTGTTAGAATTGAAGAATATAAGCAAGAAAAATGAAGACACACTTTGATTTGAGTTAGACAATGGCTAAATTGTGACAGCTAGGGAAACAGGCCAGAACTCCAAAAATGCAGCTTTGGTCAGTTTTTAAGATATATTTTGGTAATTTTTTGGCATTATTGACACGAAATCAGGGAGAATAGCCAGGCATGACATTCGGCAAACTGTCATGAGCCAGATTCGAACTCCCAACGCCGGTACAAGCACTATAGGCTCTGAATATCGTCTACCAACAGAGCTAAACTGCGGCCATTTAGTATTTATTTAAAAAAATTCCAGACACCATCAGCCAGCTTGATATCACAAAGGAAGGTGGCAACTGATATCTCCAAAAGTCTCCCAGGAATTTTCTGAGCTATGCCTTGTACTTTGAGAAGCAGCAGAGGAATCGATTGGTGGTCCCAGCCTCTCATCTGCGTGTCCTCCTCAAATTTATTCTTCTTCCAAACACTCACAGCCCGACGGTTCCCCAAGGGGCTGGCTTGCTCATCTACCGACACTCTTTCCTATGATGTATGATGGGATAGGGTGGAGTACACACATAGGATAAACAGTGTGGCTAGAACACTAAGGGCTCATGTATTATGGATATGAACGACCGCAGCAGGCCGTATCCACACATGCATCGTCATTTGAGCAAACACAGACAGTGAGACAGCAGAGTGCCCAGGGACAGCTCTGAGTCAGCTATTCATATGGACTGGTAATATTGCTGCTCCGGGCTTGATGTTAGCAGTAGACAAATGCCTGGTTGTTTTTAATGTTGTCTGGCTACTAACACTTTAAGTCCACTTTGTCTGGTGAGATTGTTTTACAGATTTCTTTTTTTACTACTTTAGGCCCGACTATCTGCTGCTATGGCTAAAAATATCCTTGTCAACAGTGGAAGAAAAATGTTAATGGGAATTTTTTTTTTCTTAATTTTCGAAATAATTTTCTTTTGAGTAATGATTAATTAATTGTACATTTTGGGCTGTTGTCAAGTGCAATGTAATATCAAATTATAGTAGTTAATTATCTTATTGTATACTACACGTGAAATATTCCTACATTTAAACTGTGGCTATCAAAGCTCCTAAATGGCTAATAACTTTGAAATAACATTAGCCGGGGTGGCTCGTAGGCAAAAAAGTTTATGTCAAGCGCTGCTAATACTGCTGCAGCTATGGCAGTCATTGACCTGAAGGTTGGTGGTTCGTTCCCTGCAAAGATAATTGTTGCTAAAGTGAAGTATCAAAGGTGGAGTTCTACAAGGGTCGATTATAGGACCCCTCCTTTTTTATTTTAATTACTCCTTTAACAGTTTACAGAAATTATTTCAGCTAAACTGGGAATAATTGTCTAAATAATAGTTAATGTGATTTGCACAAATGAATTAGCTGAAAAGAAAAAATTAAATTAAGAATGACAATCAGTTCAGACATCTCACAGTAAAACAAAATACACCCTTGACTTTACGTACTGGTTTAGTCAAAAGCAGTGTTCCTTATCCTCTCTTGCATCAGACCCTCCAAGTACTCCTCCTATACTTTCAAGGGCACTCTTCTGTCAAATAAGGGACACTGCATATTCAATAAACCACATTACAGGCAGCAAGGCCGGGCATGTCATTGTCATCTCTCAGAACAATCAAATTAAACCAGAGGACGGGACATACAATTTCATACAATATCAGCCCGGTCAGTGTAGAAGAGGACAAACTGATCTCGAATGTTCCATTAGAAAGAGTGGAAGTCAAAAGTGTGAAGGAAAGCTGACAGTTACTAGATATCCTGGGTCCTCATATCCTTCTATATCGGGTTATAGTATATGACTATGGCTGAAGCTACCAGCTGTTATCTCAACACTTATATGGAATTATAGGCTTTTCTGTACATTGAGTCCATAGCAGCAGCTGCTGTGTTGCACGACTTGTAATTTAAGTCATGTGTTAACCTTCACAGGTTCTTAAGTCAGAATGGTCATGAGATTAGTCACGTCTGCTGTATATACAAAGAACCATACAATTTAAATTAGTATTGCTTCAAATATATGGTTTATATTATATGGCTTTAAGTAGCAATTAGTTAACAAGTTTTTATTACAAAATTCTAGATTTGTGTTTTTCATTTCAACATATGTATATATATTACACATGCAGTTGAAAAAAATATCTGGAGGAAACCAAAGAATACACGCGCTGGCTCTGCTTTTTAGAAGTATCTATAAAATTACATCTGATGTAACATTTTCATTTTCTCAGCATCTCAGACTGAAATTGTGCCTGATGCTGTTTTCCTCAGCTCTACTGTTTGCTCATAACCCATATTAATAACCCTGCTCTGGTAATACAGTTGCAGTACAAAGCTTCATTTGCAGAGATCCATCTGGGATGCCTCTCATCTCCAGGGCTAAGCCTTTGGACGACTCAAGTGAGGACTTCTGCCAAAGACGGCTGGCGCCAGCAGCTACTGGTCCCAGGACGCGGATGAGAGCCAGAGGCTAACCCCATCATCTGAACTACCCCCACCTTATCTGTGCTGCCCCCCACCCCACCAGCTGCTGCCCATAGAGAACACACATGTCCACCCACTCGCCCACATACACACAGACATGAAGAGCTTGTCTGACACACTGTGTGGCCTTGGGCTGGCCTGCTGTCTCAGAAGGAGCCTGGTTAATGAGAGAGGCTTGAGGCTCTGGTGCTCTGGACTGTACAGAAGTGTATAGAAGTGTGGAGAGGTGACCGACTCCAGCTCTACACAAGGATTATAGGGATGCTGCTTATTGACTCAGAGAAAAATCCACATAGTCTAATAATTCTCTTTTCAGGAAACAGCAAATGGAAGTGAATAATAGAGGTCACAGGGACGGTTTCAGGTGAGCTCTCTGCCCACGCGTCACATTAATGCACACACGCCACATGCAAGAGCTCAGACATGTGGCAGGAAAAACAAGCAGCTGAAGAAAAATGATGAGCCTTTTGACTAAATCACAACTACAACATGTGAGACTCTCAGCTCAATCTACAACAGTGAAAAAGATACACCCTGTTTACATTTGAATAACGGGCATACACTGAATAATTTGCCATCTGTGACAAAATTTAAAATCTATCCTAGACTCAGAATTACACTGGGATTTGAACATTGTCAGAACACAAAACTAAGTAATCATCTATTAAAATCAACATTTTGCTTCCAGTAAAAAACCTACCCTATTTCTATCCATATTACTTTTACAAACTCATGAAAATCCTTCTTGTCAAGCTAATCTGTTTAGTGTCCAAACCACCGGTCATTCAGCCATATTCAGCCAATCATGTGGGAGTATTTGCCGTGCGTGAGTGGGCTTTAGCTTTGCCGATAACAACAAGCCTTCTAGCAAAACTTATTAGCAACATGGGGATGCTGAAAAATGTAACTATGCAGCTAGTATACCTTTACAAAAACTAAATCACCCAATATTAATATATTAAAATTATTTACTAAGTTAGCAGTTTTTTGTTTGACTAGGGCCTACGTCATATCAGTTATTGTTTTGCGCTTCGACCAATCAGCTCCCTCCTCTGTCTGAACTTTTTCTACGGATGCCATCCCAGATCTGAACTAGTGCTACACATTTTAAGTCTGGCTTTTCCCAGGTTACACACACTGGCCATATACTAGTCAAAGTCAAAGTCAAATTTATGGTCAATTCTACAATATGTACATGACAAACAGAGGACGAAATTGCGTTTCTCTCAAACCCAAGGTGCAGACAAAAAAACATTTAAGACACATTATGCAATCTACAAAACTACAAATCTCAAGTAAAAAATATATATATATAAATACGGGCATATCGGAACTAGAACTAAGAGTCAAATCTGTATTCAAGCCGTAGTGCAAGTTTAAGTTAGCTTATATGGACATGAAGATTTCTTACTAGCATTATGACATAACTCTCCAATAGTTTTTCTCCTGGTCTCAACAGTGACGTCCCGTTCTCCACAGGGTTCTGCTTGTGGAGTATCTACATAAGGACTGTGTATGTGTGTGGGCAGCTGAAGGATGGGTTGCCTTGGAGATTGTGACACATCGGGCCCCGCTTCCTGCTGCCCTCAGTTTAGCCTCGACAAGTCTCCGAGAGCGCTCCGGCTAATTTACAATCTCCGTCTGCCTTTGTACTCATTGTCTTCTACATCACCACCAGAAAATGTACACCAGAGGAGGAGCTATAGCTAGGAGAAAAAGTGCTTAGCTAGCTAGTGTAAACAACTTAGTGATAAAGATAATATATGGGTGCTGTAAAGCCGCAAGTGGGGTTTTGATGGAAAGTTTCATGGATTAACTGATATTGGATCATTCCCTTGTGTTGATGATTTAAATGCAACTAGCTCAAAGGTGACCAGATGTCCCTACTTAATTAGGACAGTCCCAGTTTCAGGCTCCTTGTATTATGTCTAGAAATGCACTGATTCAGCTTTTTCAGTCCGATCCCAATATTTGGGCTTTGTGGATCGACCGATACCCGATATTCACCTATACTAATGCAAAAACTAAAGGCTTGGTATCAATGATATTGGTTCCCGTATCGGCCACATTTACCGATCCACCGATCCAGCTGAAAGGCCTGGATCGGCACCGATATCCAATCCGGTATGGGTATCGGTGCATCCCTAATTATGTCCCAAAAAATATCTGATAGGATACTAATTAGTCCCCCTTTTTTTTTTTTTTACAAACCTTTCTTTGTCTCCAAAAGCAGAAAAAAAACATTTGCTAAAAATGTTTATAAAGTGTACCACTGTGGCTCCAGAATTAGCTTACCACCACCAGTATGTGATAGTGGTGCGTTTTTGAGAGTCTTAAAAAGCACTTTATAAAACCAATGCAAGTACTCTAACCCAATGGTTTCACTCTAAGTACTGCTACAGAAAATATTTGGAGCCCCAAGTCCCACTAAGGACTAAACCAAGACTAAATGAGTTCTTAATCAGATGTAATTTAGGACTAAACCAGGTCTAAATCATGCCCAAACTAGAGATTTAAATATAACGTGACTAATCCAGGTCTAAACCAGGACTAAAGTAGCCTTACGTTGAACTAAACTAGGTCTAAACCACAGCGCTAAATCAGGACTAAGCAAGACCAGGTCCAAGTATCACCAGAGAGAGCCCATGTACCACCAGTGGCCCCCGTACCACAGTTTGAGAAGCAGTGCTCTTCCTAACTAACCATCCACTAAACATTCTTCCACTACACAGTCCACTTCCTGTTATTTTCTTGGTAAAAAGTTTGTGTTAGCGCCTCAGCATATGCCTTTGACAGTGGTCAGGGACATTAGCATTAGCATGTGTCTTTTGTATGCAGTGTGAAGAGGTGCCAGTTTGCAGCAGCCCTCTGAGAGAGATTAAGTGCACTATCCTCATGAATAACTCATTACATGTTGGCTTCATAAAAACACTCCCAAGAAAAATGTGATGGATTTAATTAAGGTAGTACAGTCTCAGGTCCTCTCCACCGCCACGGGCCCAACAACAATACAGCATAAGTTTTAATTTATGGACTTCAGCCCAATATTCAAAAAAGGAGAATTTGAATGTTAATTGTAAAAAATAATTTATTCACTTTGGTTAGCATTTTGGAATTTCATTGAATGGAAAATGTGTGACCGAGCACACACTAGCATCACAAATATGGTTGAGATTCCTTTGCTAATTTGGCTTGGAGTTTGGACAGTCTTGTGAGGATTCTTCCTGTGTACCCTTGGTCATTCTAAATTGTTAGGCTCAAAAGTTGTTTTGCCTTAAGTAAATTGTGTGGTTTTTCCAATCCCCCACAAAAATATCTGTTTTGACAAACTTTCCATTAAGAGTTTATTGAATAGACATTCAGACAACTTAATATAAAGTTATGGGTATTTGTATCTGTTCTAAAACAAATACATTAGTTCACTGGATTCATTGGATAGGAAATAGTGCATAAATATGAGATTTTCTACAAATTTTGAAGCAGCTGAAGCTAAAACTCTTCTGGATAGAACACATTTACAGGTTTTTCATTTTAAATTTTGTACTGTTTTGGCCTAATTACTGTTGCTCTG
>JAVQJW010007930.1:0-16681 GCA_036025195.1 Hypseleotris klunzingeri
AAATTAAAAGTATCTAGCCAAAAATTCAGGGGGGGTGGAGGGTGCCATTGGAGGGTGGGGAGCGCCTCCCTTATATAATAGTAGGGGAAACACTGCTGTGTATGAAAATTAACTGATTATTGAACACATTTAACAGAGATAAAAAGCACATGTTGCCCAAAGCTGAGATTTGTACCTGCTGGTCTGTCTGCATCTTGCGTCCCACTATCCTGAAGGCATTATTGGCCGGGTTGTGATAGATCTGAACTCTGCTAAAAGCCTGGGGTCCAGCGCCTGCCGGGAGCCACTTCTTATTGGCATCATCGTAGATCATCACAGTGGCCCGAGCCTGGCAAATACTTGACTCACTGGAAAAAAAGAGAGCAGAAAATATTATTATTATTATACAGATAATTAATAAAAAAAATTAAAGTGCATCAGATCAATAACATCAGAACCAGAGTTGACCAAAAATGTCCAAAATCCCTTTAAAACCATTTTAATTGCCAAAGTAACTAATTTAAGCAGGGACATTAGGTATTTGTTTTTCAAGATTTGTGATCTAAAACAATGGAGAGTTGCAAAGACCAGAAGTAGCGTTTAGGTCAAGCAGACTTTGGATCAGTCCACCTGTGCAGCTTCTAACACCATCTCCTTGTGGAGTGCACACAATTCCAATGAGTTTTAAAATCATATTTCTCTAGTGGGGAGTGACACACAAGTTTACACACTTTTATGAGCTGCCATTCAGAAGGCATGACTACTGATTAGCACCAAGAGACCAATTATAAACATAATTCTTCACAGAAAATAATACAATACAATAAAGTACAAATAATCTCCCACTATAAAAGTCAAGCAGTAGCTAAGTTTGGTGTCTGTCAATTCCAGTTTTCCCTATTGCCCCTCCTCTCCTCAGTTAACCCCCTTTGCTCGTTCTATAGTCCTGTAATCTCCCCTCCCTCCATCTGTCCCGCCCGTGATACAATCTGCTGCTTCCTGTGACACAGCTCCATAAGCACAGCCCACTTCCTGTTGCCAGCGCAGCCTAATAAGGAATGTCTCGCCTGAAAAATCGATGTGTACTCACAGGTCCTAGACTTCTCTGCAAGCAAGTTAAGCTTTCCATTGAGAGTGTTTACTTTATTGTTACCAACTGCATTACGGTGTAAATCAATAAAAAGCTTAAAGAGAATTGACTCCGTAGACAACTGTCTGCTGAGGAGTAGATTTACAGCATGGGATAAGGAGCTTTATCCATAGTAGAATTTACCGCAAAAATAATTATCATACACAACTTCTAAATTATAACGCATAAATAGTATACTATAGATAATACCAATGTACTTGTGTTTCAGCTTCAGGACGCAGATGAAACCATTATAAATTCTGTATCTGAGGTGTGCAAAAATGTGTTCTTAGGTCTTAGGTCAAATACGGATTTTAAAAAAATGTTTAAAACAGGTGAAATACACACCTTTGAAGTTTTTGATGTAGATTTAAGTGTTTTCTGAGACTTAGTAAAACGTATAGTTGGTGAGTAGAGCTGGGGAAGCTTATAGGGGAGGGGACAGACATAGGACCGGGAAACAGATGCATTTTTAATGGTAGTGAAAGCGAGGACTCAAAGTGAGACTGAGAGTGAACGGCTGCATTATTGATACAACTACGGACAGGACACTGAGACCTTAAAAGCAGTGGCACACACACAAAGACGACAACATACACACAGCCACACACCTGTCAACCTGTCCACACATGGGCCAATGAGCGCCCTAGTGGGGCTCCCTTACTCCTGGACCAGTACTACTGTAGCATACAGCAGCCTCAGTACTGGAATAAACCCTAACAGCCGCAGCCATAAACAATCTATTCTGGTCATCCTTTTGGACCACTAGCCACAAGTAGAAATGCTAGAGCTAATGGAGCTAAGCTAACTAAGTCAGCAGTGGCCTTAAGAGGTTTTTTTCTTGACCACAAATAGTTCAGAGGCAGATGCTCTGGAGGAGATCTGATAAAACAATCTTTATTAGACCTAAACTTAAGGTTGTGTTCATGTACGACAGAATAAAATACGCAAAAAACGCACACGAATAGTGAAATATTGACCTGTCCAGAAGGTCATTTCTTTCTTTCTGTCATCTTGGCCAGTGAGGGGTTAACAGGAAACCAGAGTGCGAGGCCGGAGCACTTAGAAATGTCTGTATAAGGCTTTGCACTAAGTGCTGGCAAGTACAGTCAGGCCCAGTGGCTGTGTGTCCTCCCTCTGCTTCTGTTTACCTGACCCTCCCACCACACTCTCCTCCTTCTCTTCTCACAAAAATAAAACTCAAGAACAAGATCTCTACAAAGATGCCTTTGGCTCATCCAGCCATCCTATAGCTCTAATACTGCAGATAAAACACAGCAACAAAACAAACATTGTCTTGTAAATCTTCATATATTGATTCCACAGAAATGTTTGATTACCGTACGCTGAATTGCAGCACAGGTGATGGACTGAAGATATATGTCTGAATCAGATGTTACGAAAATAGACAAAGAATATGAATTTTTCTCATTGCATACCATACCTGTTAAACAAAGGATGACAATTGCTATGAAATTGATATCATGGGGTGGGAGTTCCACAAGCTATAGGAGGAGGGGAGAGTTTCAAACCGTAATCCCAATCAGTCCCAACATTTAATCACTTCTTCCTTATGCCAGTACTGACCTTCTCTGAAAGTTTCATCTAAATCTGTTAGTAGTTTTTGCGGGAAGTAGCTAACAAACACACCCGCCAATGGACCCAATCACATAACTGGGCGGAGGTAACTAGGTACAATTATCTCATTATCCTAAAAAAACAACGTGCAATAGGTCAAGATGATGCTGAAGAGCTTGAAACCTACAAAAACTTGATTGGTTAAGGGAGCCAAAGCATTCTTCATCCTTGTATCTGTTTGAGTCAAGACACAATGCTGTAAAAATATAAGACAAGCTGTACTATATCCACAAAATGTAACTAATATATCTGGCTTTACTTGGTACACAAAAATCCATATTTGTTAAGGCTGTAGTTAAGTAACATACTGCCAGTTTCTCTCTATTTCATCTAAAGCAAGTTGAAGCAGGCGTCACATGTGCTCGCTGCGGGCTACTGCTTTCTGACTTCCCCAGTCTGCCACACAGCCATCTATCTCAGTATTTCTTGCAAAACCTTTGTTTGAAACTTGTACCAACTTCAGCACAAATGTGTCTCTCTCTTCTTAGAAAAGACTCCTAGCATTCTTTGAGTGCTTACTCATTCTCTGCCTGGCACTAGTTTATGGTGTTATGGGAAAGCCCATCAAAAAAAAAAAATCACTTTGATGTTGTATCCTGTCCATGTCTAACCAAATCGTCTACTGTCTGTGATATGTGTGCGACAGGGGCAAAACAAAACGGGTACTTTTCAATGACCATATTTGGAACAATCTCACCTCCATGCTTTTCTCTGAGCTGGATTCCTTTTACAGGTTGGAGCACATCCCCCGGGCAGACTGGGATCCTGCTTTTGGTGAATAAAAAAAAACTACTCAGCTGTTCTGACTTGCATACACATTCTTTGCCTTGGAGCATGGCTGACTTTACAAAAAAATGTAGTGTTGAGACATAAACTAAAAGACTGGACAAGGGCAAACCAAAAACTAGAACACAATTTCACAGATCCATATGCAATAACTATCTTAAATATAACAATAAGATGTTCAATATTTGGATTTCATTTTTGACATAGGTAGTGCAACAACGTTTGAATATCAGCAGATAGACTACAATTTACTAGTCACAATGTGACGTGAATATCAACCTAGACCACAGCTTAACTTAAGCGTAACAAGGAACACCTAAATCAGGAATAAACTGAAAAAAATTTAGCTTGATGATACTGCAATAGATTTGGTATAGATAGTGCAGCCTTAAGACAAACACTAAAACATTCATCTTAGATTTTAGATTTTTTAAAGAAATGTAAAGACAAGAATGTTGCCAGCTGATAGCGCAACGTAGTTTTAACTGGAATCCATTATGCTCCATTAAGCAGCAGCAGACCCCTGATGAGGCCATTGAGTCTCTTGGGGTCATTAGCAGTGCTGACCATACAATATATCTCCTAACACATTTGTGCCCTCAATGAGACATCTTTGACTGCTCAGAGAGTCCAAGGCTTGGCAACAGCTGTGGTACTTGACATCATTCGGCAAACAATGGGTCTAACATTTACTGGTAGTACTGAGTGTATACTAAGGTTTAACCAGAAAGGAGATGCTAAAGATAGAGACTTATTTTACACAATTTGTTCCTGGGAATTTTACTGACAATAGGCTATTGTTTGTCAGTAACATAATAAATATTGAGTTTAGGGATGCACCAATACCGATACTGGATCGGATATCGGTGCCGATCCAGGCCTTTCAGCTGGATCGGTGGATCGGTGGATCGGTGGATCGGGTATCGATCGATCCACAAAGCCCAAATATCGGGATCGGTATCAGGACTGAAAAAGCTGGATTGGTGCATCACTAATTGAGTTTATAGATCTGTGAGGATAATATACTTTATAAAATTATATTTTACCTGGTGACTTTACATACATCCCTTTTAGAGAGTCACAGCAAATATAATTTTGTTATAGTTCATTTTAAAGATATAAGATATATTAAGTTCTAGTAGAGTTAAACTAAGATAAAGTAGCATTAACAACAATGAACAACAGACAGCTTCTGGTTTATAGTCTTATTGTGAACGACATTGTTGGAACAAACTGGCCCTAATAGTTTATATGATAAAGGTCATAAAAGATTGACATAGAAAACAAACTTATAAACTATAACCAAAATAACAGGTAAAAACTTATGTGCTTAAAAAAGGTAAGAAAAAAACAATGTTGCTTTTTTCAGACAAGGAAACCAGATTTATGACCGGGTACACAATAGAAGGTTTTGTAAGGTAGGCAACTGTTGTGGCAAAGCTGCTAATCCACAAGGCATAATGGCCTATTTATGAGCATGAGAAGAAGTGGGAGGACCAACTGGGCTAAATTGTTTCAGTGGAGGGGGTCGCCACAAACACAACACAAACTTCCAATAAAAGACTGGTTTAATAATGTGATAGTGGCAGGGTCAGGCCTACAGGCTGTGATCTGAAATACCAATACGAGCCAGAAGCTTTATCTTGATTATTTTATGTATGACAAAAAAAAACATTCAACAACTTAGGTTAGTGGTTCTCAAATTGTGGTAAGGGTACAGCTGGGGGTATGTGTGTTAATCTTTAAACTTTTAAGACCTGGTATAAGGTAATTTAATGTATTCGGTCATTTTTCCTATTTTATCCATTTTAGTCCTGATTTAGGGTCATTTTAGTCTAACAAATAGGTAATCAAAAACGTCTACCTCTAAAGTGGCTTATTGGTGTTGAATATTTGAGGTTGGACTAGACTAGGTAACAAACTTTTTTTAAGATAAGAACCCCTTTATTTTGTCCCACCATGTGATGCCATTGTTACACTTAGTTTGTCAACAAAACATCATCAGCATTCAGACATACAACACACACTGGCATAACACAACTGCATGAAGAAACCTATTTATTGCTAATGGTTTTCATCTGGATATCCCTCACATGTGCAATAAGACGGATGCAAGGTCAAGATGCCAAACGCTTAGCAAAGATAACAATGTTAAGATCACTGCTAAAGCAACAATTCTTTCCGGATGCCGCAACACAAAGAAGACTAAATAGAAGGAGGCCATTTCCTTGCTTTTAAGGCTGATCAATACAGTGCTAGAAGAGATAGTGTAGGATTGTACTGCTGCTTTACACAGCCTGGTTTAGCATTGCCTAAAGCCATGTATAAAAAAAGAACACGATCACAGTAAAAGTAATTAGATTGTACACAGTGCGTTACAGACACAGCACATTACACCTGTCTGCTTGAACACCCTCACCAGTCTTCACAAGAGAGGTGCCTGGGGCGGCCATACTGCTGCTGTCATTTAAGACCAGCCTTTTAGTCACAAAGAGATAGTCAGTGAATCAGAAGAAGAAGAGAGTCACTAGTCTAACAATAACACTGAGTCATCACACAGGTGGTGCACTTCCTGTGGCTGCAAGCACTGGACAATTGAAATGATACAACGGATCAAATGATGAGCAATAGTCTATACAAGTAGATTTCAAACTTTTTCCACCACCAGGTGACTAAAAAGGAGATAATATATAATAAGAAAACAAACTGAGTATCAGGACATAACCAAGCCAAAATAGAGGTCTAAATGAGGACTAAACCAGGACGTGTTCTAAATCAGGTCTGAACCAGGACTGAAGCCTTACTTAACACAATCTTCACTATATCCATGTCAAAACCAGATCAAATTCAAGCTGCCTACCAGAGACTTGAACTGCAGAAGAGTTCTGGGTACCCTGAGAACAAGCCACTTACCACCTATACGGTATATACATAAGCTGACACAATAATATAATTATGATGTGCATTTTGGTCCAAAAAAGGAATTTGTTTTTCCTAAATTTGGGTAAAAGTGGTGAACTTTTGGCCAATGGGCTGCACTTCTGTGTCAACATTTACATTCCACAGAGACAATGAGCATAAAAGTAGAGCAGCATTCCTGTCTTCACCTATTATCCACAAGGTGCCATGAGCTGGTCAGGCCTCAACACAGTGACATACAGAAACATCCAGATAGTGCTTGACCTACAATTATATAGAAGCAAAACTAATAGATGAGAAATACACACAATCATGTTATTACCAGTCCATTTTGGTCCTGGGTGTGTCTGTGTTATCAACTCAACGTCATAGTGTCAATGTAATCAAAGTTACAGAGTCAAATGCACACTAAATAAATATAAACTAAAGACCTACCCAAGCGTGGGGCTAACACACTGCATATTGTTACAGAAAGTGCAAGGCACAATGAGATAAAGAGAAAAAACTAGTCACACAGGTTATCAAGCCTTCAGCACAGCAAAACAGCATATTGCTCATGACTCAAATCTTCATCATACAATGTTATCTGCCAGTGTTAAGTAGAAAGGCAGCACAGAGAAACCCCAGCCCAAAGCAGTGGTTTCAAACCATATAATTGCCAACTGCACAGGCTGTAACAGGATGTGGAATTTACGGACATGCGCTTTCCACAGAGCTATGTAGTTCCTGGTGCAAACCGTATGCCTAGAGTCCCAAAAGGGTATGATGGCAAAAAGCACAGATTTTTAATTCAAGGATGTGAGGTGGCCAGTGCCATGTGGTGCTGCTGGGTAATTAGATCAAGAATTCACCATTAAGGAAACTACAGCTGGGTATTTGGAAAGACAAAACTATTCTTAATGGAAACAAACTGCCATTTGTTTACAGAAAGACAGACTAATTTTGTGCACAATTTCCATCTATTATCACAATACAACTACAAAAGATAAAACAGCAACCACTGTTTTTGTTCTGAAAAACTAATGTCATCCAACCTGCTTAACCACAACAACAGCATGTGGGAACTGGGGAGCCTTTAGATTATAAATATAAAACACACAAACAATTTCTGAGAATAAATGTTCATGCCGATCATTTACAAGGTTAGAAAAACCTGCTCCGCGAAATGTGTGTCACTAAAGTTGTACCGCCATAGTCTAAGTTATTCACAGTAAGGAAAAAGTCGTGTAGTAGCTTTCCTCTTGTCACATATGATCACACATCTAGACTGTTTAATGATGTTAACATGTCATCTTTTTTGTAAAACAGTCGCCAAAATGCAAATGTTTTTGTAGCCTGGAAGCACAATGAAGATGAAGGGATTTGAGCCGCTTTACCCACCTCATTGTTCGGCCAGAGTGGAGGTCGACTCCGCGAAGGGAAGTTTAGCAGACTTCAGAGCGCAATCCCGGTGTTAGAAGTCAAAACTAATGCCATAAAAGCTCAGAATTCCGCGTGAAAATACATCTAAACGCATATGGGGTAGTCGGTAGCGGGATAAAAGAGCACACCTCGACGATTTCCTGGTTGTGTGGAGCTGGGAGAGGAGGGAGGAGGGAAAGGGGGGATGAGTATACAGTAGTGGAGCGGGCTTGTCAACTCCAATCGCTATCCCACATTGGTTTCTGCTTTCTGCGCGCAAAACGAAGTGATGTCCGTAAAGAAACGTCTCTCCGCAAAACCACAAATGTCTTCTCTTGTAGATACAAAGAAAGGAGATAGTTTACCGCAGCTTTCAGGGGAATAGAGCCGTATGAGAGCAGACTTTTCCTCGCTTCGGCTGCGCTCGGTAGGTCTGCATAAGATAAATTCACACAGGAGCTTGGCCCAACCCGCCACCTTCAAAGTAGCCTACAATCCATTGGTGCGTTTAGGGCGCACGGACAAACGCTTGAATAAAAAAACTTAAAGCAACTATCTCAGCTAATAAAATTGGATATGGATTTAATGTTACATATATAATCTACTGATATTTTGGCAACTTCACACCCACTTTGTAGCCATGTATAGGAAACTATTTGCATGATAGTGCTGTGGAGTTTGTTTGGGAGTTGTCTTTTCTGTTTGCACCTAAAGGCAGCATATTATCCAAAGCCAAAGTCCATGCCAAGGCTTCCACCTCGCCCTGCTGTATGCCCTGCCAACTTCTTTTTACCATTTGCTACTGCAGATATTATTATATACTTTTATATTCTTTTTTTTTTTTCATTTTTCCAAATTAAGAAGTCTTATTTGGACATAATAGGCCTGTAAATGACTGTCAACACAAACTTTAATCCCAAATCAAAAATGAGTCAAATTGGAGTAAAAAAAATTACAAGAAGCTCTTAGGCTTTGCAAAAGAATAAATTAAACAAAGTAATAAAACTATGGTAATGATAAAAAAAAAGTACAAATGAAGAGTTGTCCAATCTAAGGTGGAATGGTGTGACTTACTGTAGCTGTGCAGCAATGTGCAACTTGAAGGCCCCTGTCAGACAGGCCAAAAGCTCTCAGTCAGTCTTCCTAATGGGAACAGCAGTGAATGAGAGGATGAGAAAGGAATGCATTCTGCATGGCATGTGTAAACATCCAGAAAGCTAATATGCCTTTCGTCTCACCACACACAGACAGTTATACAAGCTGCTGACTGCACTCAGCAACTGTTAGTCTAGTGATTTTTTTAACCCTATTGGTAAAATTGAGTGTGTTGGCTACCAACAGATTGCTGATTATGATAGCTTTGCATAGGCCCACTGTATCAAAATCAGGTATTATTTGAAGAGCTAGATTTTTACAGCTTTATATCTTCCATCAAGTACGAATGAGGACTGTCAGCATTTGAATAAAGACACTTTACACTGAGTAGATCACTGCAGGAATTTATTTGGGCCTAATGGAGATTAATATGTAACTAAATACTTTAAATCCAAAGGAGACAAAATTCTCAGTCCCAGGTTTAATTGCGGACAGACAATTGTAGAAAATAATGTTTTATTTATTATATGAGCTTTAAAAAAACTTTAAAACCTTCACTCGCTTCTGAGAAAATTTAACCAATTTACCAGTTTTTCTATTGAGATATAGTTGAGTTGAAGAATAAGACTGTAAATTTAAGAAAACTTATAGCTAGTTTTATTCATTGCACAGTTTGTGTTCTCATGACAAGGTAGTAAAACGTCATAAACACTTAACCTGCAAAAAAAGTTTCATAGGATTTTTTGTGTAGTGCACTAATTCCACCAGAAGATGGCAGCATAAAACTGTCTTTTTAAGGATGAGTTTTGTATGGAGTATTTGATTGACGAAAAAGATCGGCTAAGAAATTTCAGTTAAAATAGCCTACATATAAAAAACCCAAACCGGACTCAGCGATGTGAACTTTTAAAGTTTAGAAATAGGACAACTGAGTTGCCTCATAGAGACTTCAAAAAGAAAGCCCCATTTGCCCTGTAAAATTGCAGATTAATCCAGGTTGTGTTGAATCTTTTAGGTTAAATGTGCCGAGTTACAGTGCTTGTTTGTAAATATGCTCCGATCTACATGCTGCAGATTTCCTTCACCTGATCCCTGATGTTGTGACTGTACCATGTCACTTTGACACTCTCCTCACAGTCAGGGGTGACGGATGTGTGCGCGGGGCCTTTAGGCCTACGGCACCTGGGCTGGCAGCACTCACCCTCGGCCCGTGGTTCTTTCAAACAAAGTGCTGCGGAGGCTCCGGTTTCCGAGGCCGATCGATGCGCTGCCGCTGCGGTGTCGCGTTGCTCGGGGTTCGAGTGTCGATGCAGAGCCGATCGCTATCATAATCACACTTCCCCCGCTTATCGCTTAGCTGTTGAATAAAACATCTGGCTTCCTGCTCGTGAATCTGTCACCCCCAAACTCTGCAGGGAAAAGACTTTTTCTGAAGTGTCATTGAGCCAGGTTAAGCAGCCTACGACAGCCTAGAAGGTTTAAAGTTCCTATAAACAGAACAATAGAACATAACAGATTTTGCATCAATTTCTAAAAACAAAGGCATATTTATGGACAATTATGATTTAAACTTTTAGTTTAGTCAGAAACAAACTAACAGATATATTCAAATGCTTGTTTTCTTGTGGGTAAATGATAAATATAAAGTATGTCTAGGTTTTAATTTTGCAATGTTAGATTTGAAAAACTTAGTTTAACTGCAAATTTGTGGGCCCAAAGCTGTCAGAGCTTTTCTTCTGAGTTAGATTTCTGAAACATGAGCCGTCTTAAACTTTAAGTAAGTCTAAATTGGCCTAAAGCAACTGACAAATACTTTTAAATTAGCTATGAAAGTTAAATATAATACCAAATTCATACAGTGAGGCATTTCCCGTCAAAGACCTCTACACGACCTTTAGCAGCACTATATATCATAGATACAAGCTTTGCTCACACACAGTCACTGCACAGGTGCTAGCCTTAGGCAGGGCAGTGTTAACAGTAAAGAACTTGCAGCATTAGATTTGGTCTAAAAAAAGTACTTTTAAGACTAAAAACCAAAACAAAAAAACAGATGATCATTTTTAATTACACAAATTTCTCTCACTCTGTTTGACCACTAAATTTGTACGAGGTTAGATGCCAACTGCTTGAGCAGAGTAAGGTGAGCCTTGCTGTTATAGCTATTAAGACAATTAACAAAGTGGTCAGGAGGGGACGGCAGAGACGAACAGCCTCAAATGGAGCGGGATGAGGGTGTGAAGTGACAGTCAGCACATCTGGTCTCATCAATAATGCACCAAGCCTTTAAACGGCAGTTTGTCGCATATTGAGCGCTGCTGACTGAAATCAACCCTGACACTCAAGATGCCATTGGGGAAGAGTGGAGAGGGTGACAGAGGGTACAGAGGAGGGCGATACGGATACTGGCCAAAACAGAGAAAGATACCTGGCACTGGTTTATTTTCGGTGTTAAAATTTAATTCTAACTAAAACACTTGATACTAATAAATATTTTTTTAGTAAATCAAACGTATAGACTCTACCTGTATTTTTTGATTTCTTTAATTATCTAAAATGAAAAATACAAGGCATCTGCTGACAAAGCAAGAGCAAATTTTTCTGCTGTTTAAACACATCCAAAAACAGAAATGGAATTTGACAATGCATTTTTACTCTATGGTGGCAGCAGCCAATAAAAAAGAAAAAAAAAACGTAGATCACTGATTTGACAAAAAGAAATCTTTGACAGATTCAGTAAAGTAAAGAGTTCATTTTCCAGTGATCAGAGGATTTCTCAGGACAACAATGACAGAGTCCCCTCTGAGAAACATTTTAGAAATGTAACGGTCCTTGTTTACTGGCTTTGACTTTTTCTTCCCCTTCCCACTCTTGGGGACCTCTGTCCACATCTCTTTTACGTTCTCCAAAACCATGTTGCAGTGCCTGCAAAAAATATAATAAACATTATATAATACAACTAAATAATTAAAATACAAAGGGGGTGCACAATTCATTTGTTAGTTTATTTGATGAATAACTTTTATATAAAGCTAGATATAAATATTTCATTCTATAACATTCAAAACTGTTCATTATTTGTATTATAAGCATTACCTGTCAAAAGCTTTGACTCTTCCGAGCAGCTTCTTGTTGTTGCGACAGTTGATGAGGACTTGTGTGTTGTTTTTAACTGACTGAGTGAGCACAGACAGAGGCCCAGTGTTGAACTCTTCCTCCTCTCGTTTCTGCAACTCCTCTGGAGTCATCTCGGATTTAGGCTTTGTTAAAAGACTCCTGCAAATTATACATCAACAATGTAAACTAAGCAAATTAGAATGCATATTAGGCATTCTTCTAAGTATTATTACGTTAATATTAATGGTATTAAAGCTATACGTCATTGTATTGTTTTTCTTTCTTGCCACAAGCATAAAGATAGCACAGGCTCAAACGGGCTTAGCACGGACTGGAATTAGCATTAGGCTAGTATTTGCTATTCTGTTTCCTAAAAATGGCCCGATTTATTTGGCCAAACTACAAATAAACAAAGCAACAAGCGGCATTCTTGGCTAAAAGTCGTTCAAAAACTGAGTGAATGATCGGCGTGGAGTCATGGATGGAGTCGCATGTTTCTATTCATTCCCTGTTGCACCATGCTAACAATGCTAACTTTATCATCAAGCCACCAGTTTAAACATAATGGTAAGAATTACAACCGATTTACATTGAAATTGTAAATATACTTACATTGTTGTTGTTTTGGATTGTAAAATGAATTTGGGATAATCTCTCGGCTTCTTCGTTTCTACAACGATCTCGCCTGGCTCGTGAACAGCAACTACTTCCGGGTAAACAAGTACGCGGCATTGAAGTATATCCGGGTAAAGTATATTTCTGCAGTGTTTTGATATTTACTAGTATTTATAATTTTATTGTATTTAGCAATAGAAATTTATTATACAGCAATAGGTCACTCTGCGTATGTAAGTTCCCTTTATTTAATTTACCCCGTCACGGTTTAATTTCAGTGATATACCATATTATTCACTTATTTTGTGTTATCACAGTTTAAATCTGCAAAAGTGACCGCAAACCTAGACATATAGACGTTTTTTCCTTTTAGCACACTCAGGACCTTTAAACGTGTGTGGGAGAAACAGCGATGTAGTAAGTTATCTACACAACAGCAGTGAGACATTGAGAGATTGGTTTTCTGGCAAGAGACAGACAGACGCCTTTGGGTGCATAACCCACCCACCTTATTTCAAAGGGTGGCAAATCTACCTGTGGAAGCCACTTGCTGCAAATAATAGTTGCCTGTGTGCTGCTTAGAAAGGCAAGTGTATGGGATTGATTTCCAAAGCTTTATAGCTTATATGCCTATCTAAAGTACAGAGCAAAGTGGATCTTTAAACTGAACTCAGTGTGGCCCAACTGTAGCAATGTAGATAGATAAAGACATTACACCCCCACAGCTGTATAGATGCACAACATACTTTACCTGTTGATGTGTTGTTTAAATAATTTAAAAAAATGCTTTACTTAACTTAAAAAATAAATAAATACAACTTTAATATTAGATTAAATACCAAAATCTCAGTTAAACTTCAAAAGTCTGAAATCATTTTACCTATCAGCCATACAACTGAGCTTTTGTCTTGATTTCTGCCAACATCAAACTACAAACAGTATCTGTGTGATTTAAAGTAATTTTATTAGCAAAGATGTCAAACTAATGTGCTTTATTTATTATATCCTGACAGCCAGCAGTATCCTCCTACCAGTGTAGCCACAAGGTAAAACATTAGTAACCAGCAGACTTGTTGATTCACGGTACTGTCCCTTTCCAGACTGCTCATGCCAGCATTCAAAATATGATCATCTTCTTATCTAGACAGCAGGTTTGCCAACAGCTCTGTAAGCTACCTGATCCAGTCTGAATTAACCACAGGCGACTGCATGTGTGGGACTGAGCCGAGAAAGGCGGTAGACGGCTCTCATAATATAAAGAGTATATTGTTTTAATGGAGGCAGGTGTCCAAGAAACTGTAGGAATATAGCATTTTTATGAACATAGATTATTGAGACCAAAGATGCATGATTTGATTGGAAATGTTTGTCACTTTAATTTATTATTTGTGCTCAAAAACACATAACTCCAACACTGTGGATACTTAAAATAATTTACACAAATTTACTGTAACACATCAACACTTAACATCAACTTTACATTCAAAATAGTATGGGGTTTCATAAAGAAGTGAACAGCGTTAGTATATGCAAACAAATGAAAACAATTAATACATAAGGGTCTTAATGGAAACACAATTAAAAATGCAGCAGCCTGTTTGCTGTTTAATTACACAAATGACTAATTCAGGTATAGGACGTCTGTACAAGAAACATTTATTTTAGCTACAGTTTCACAAAACACAACTTGAGGGTTTTCTTTTGCCTTAAGTACTTCAGTGTTAACAATTATGTACAAACTAGGCATCCTAATAAATTTCAAATTTTTGGGTAATTTTATTAGGACATTTACATGCAGGGAAAGATGATGTGGAGTTTATATATAACCAAGATCTATATGATTCCAGAAAGCAAAGCCTACATTACATCAAAATGTTTTGTACACAAACACAAGTTATATTTGTAATCCTTTATTTCTGTAGGTTAAAAATACACCCAATATTTAGCATTAGGACCTCAATTTTTTTTTCTATCACAGAAAAAAATCGTAGAAATTTTACATTTGGGGAAATCCTAATACTGCATATCTTATAGGCCTTAAAATGTGCCGCATCATTTAATTTATTATTTCTTGGTGAATTTGTTTTGCTGATTAGGTCCTTATTTCTCTGTATTCCAGGATGAAGGGCTGACTTGAGAACAATAATTTGGAAAGTCATTGCAGCACCCCCCGAGTTCTGACAGACTTTTCGGGAAAAAGTGCCCCGGAGAAGTTTTGGAACCAGCGCACGCCTCTTGGGCCGGACTGGGCCTAAACGGGATTTGATGTGAGTAAAAATAACTGGCCTGTCCAGAGACCATATTAAAAGAGCAAGGATCGGGTAGTGGTAGGGGGCACGTGGGGATAGACGCGGAGAAAGCTGTGCATGAACCGCCGATCTGACGGCGGGCCTGTGCGCAACTCACTCCAAAATATGACATCTCCTGGTGAGTCTGCACAAGCCGTTCCGTGTCTGTGCAATGTGTTCCACTGAGCTTGGACCTTTGTGAAACTACTGAAGTCGCGTGGTTGGAAAAGCCTGGATGTGCGCTCAGATATGTCCCCGTGCCAATATGCGTGCGCACTGGAGTTTGGAGCGGCAGAAATGGTGACACGGGCCAGTAGAAAGACCCCGCTGTAGCCAATGTCACAGCGGTTGTGTTGGATGTCAGAAGGCGACCTCCTCCTCTTTTTAAAGCTAACTTTGCCCTGGACGCAGCCGTGGTCCTGCGTCGGAGCTTCCCAGATGTGCCCCCAATGAAGACGTCCTCGCTGCAGGGGTCCAACATCCAGTAGTTCCCTTTGCCCGGGTCATCGTAGTGGCGCGGCACTTTGACAAAGCACTTGTTGAGACTGAGATTATGCCTAATAGAGTTCTGCCAGCCCTGTCTGTTTTGTCGGTAGTAGGGGAAGTTGTCCATGATAAACTCGTAGATGCCGTTAAGCGTAAGTCTTCTCTGGGGACTTTGACGGATTGCCATCATAATAAGTGCGTTATAACTAAATGGTGGTTTCTCAGGTTTTGCGCTGTCTTCCACTTTAATGTTTTTCTTTGAGTCCTCTTTACTCTCCGAGCGTTTGTTATTTCCAGACAGCAATTTGTTTTGTGCCTTTGACAGTTTTGAGGGCTCACCGTCAAAGTTGTCCACTGAACTCGTCTTCTCTGTGCGCACAGAGCGCGCTTTTGGAGACGGAGAAGGGTCTTCCTGGCTAGACACTATACCCTCGCGACTCCATAAAAGATTGCTGATGCTGAACGATGACTTGTGGAAATATCCATCTGAAATCTTACAATTTTCCATTTCTGAATAGTCCCCAAAACACGTAAAAGCTCCGACACGAGTCCTCTGGCGAGCGCTTCTTCAGGGCAAGTCCTCACCGGTGCGCAGCCAAAGACGCACTGAAGGTTTTGCACCCTGAATTAGAAGAATCCTGAAGAAAATTAAGAGAATCAACGAGTTGGCCTTCTGGATGTTCATTAGGTTAGGTTCATAGGTGAAACCTTATTTAACGATTAAGGCATTTACCCAGTTCCAAAAAGTCAGATATTTGTATCTATATAATCTTACCAAAAGGAGCGCACCAGGGAGCTGCTGAAGGGAAAATGCTGTCAGTCTGTGACTGATCCGTGAACTCATTGGCGCAGTTATAACACTTCCGCAACTCATGAAATTTAACCTTCAAACACACGCCTTGTCCTCCGATTGGCCTTGCAGTCTGTTTGCCTGTCTTTGCGCACCTTTAGTAGACACAGTCATACAGCATCAAGTCACAAGATTTGGGCTATAATTACACATCATCCGTAAAAACATCACTTCTTGCAGTAGTAATTGCAATATATTTTTTTTAATTATCATCCACAAATGAAACAAAAGGTATTACTCAGAGAAGCATGCAGTTTAATAAACTAGTAAAATGAAATGTTTCAACCTGTTATAAGTGAAAAAAACATTTTTTTTTATAAAGAATTGTCTTGGTAATCTTATATTATTTTCACCAAAAGGAAATAATAAGAATAGACA
>JAVQJW010007971.1:0-10869 GCA_036025195.1 Hypseleotris klunzingeri
GGCCTCAAAGTGGATATGTCAATACCATTTAGATCTATGAAATAAGGAGAGATCATTTGATCATTCATTCTTTATCATGAACATGAATGTTTTCTACTAATAATAAATAAACTAGTTTACTAATAATAAATAAACTAGTTTACTAATATAAAATGATAAAGAGTGTTACCTAATGACTCGAGCGAGTCGCTGTCAGACAAAACTATAGCATTCCCATTACTCGTCAAGGCCTGATAAAAAATGCACACAAAAAAAGAAATGATAGCACATATCTGACAGTGGTTTAAAAAAACACAGATGCAAGTTCTATTTTTTTCTCAAACCATTAAGACTTTGGGGCATTGTATTTAGTGGAAAAAAATACTTATTGTTGCTTTAAATGAGACAAACCTTTTTAAAAGTCTGACGAGAATCAAGCGGAGGACAAGGCACTGCCAACAAGGACAGAATCAGCTTCCTGAAGACTGAGGTAGGTTTTGTGTCTTTGAGGACTTTAGCCCAGTGTTTTTCCAGAGAAACTCCATTATTATCCTTCTCTCCGTCCGTGTGTCCCGCTGCAGACTCCTGATACTCTGAAAACTCCTCTGTGAGCTGCTTCACCTCCTCAGGACATGAACACACTCCGAGCGCTGCCCCTATGTCCTCTACTTCTGTCACTGTTACTTTAAGGCTGGTCTGTGGGTTGAGCAGCTGAGCAAAAGATCTCAGCATCTCAACGCTTAAGGGCAGTGCTTCTGTAATGCTGCTGGTCAGTGCTATGTACAGTGACAGTGCTTCTTCTTGTAGAGGCGTGAGGAGGTCTGAACATTCACACTCTTTAAGCAGTTCTTGTAAAGCTGCCCCACCAAGACTCATGTCAGTGCTTGGCAGATGGTTGTCTGTGTTTTTAAGAATGTGTAGATCACTTTCTTTAAGGAAATCCAGTGCTGCCTGAGGACTGAGGAAGCGGGAGGTGTATGTGTGAAATATGTTGCTGGCTTCTTCCAAGATGACAGCTAAATCTGCATGTACCTCATTTTGTGGCTGCAGATTTGTTTGGAAGTTGTAGAGCGGCTTTATGGCTTCACTGAGGATCATGTACTTTGCCCTGACTTTTGGATCCTGCAGCTGCGAGCAGATTAATTTGGCTTTTTCATCATCTGTGCTGGAAACTTCAAAGTAAGATTTCAAATCTGCCCACATTTCCAGAAGTCCGTCGACTAACTGGTATAAATTAAGGCAACTTGTGCTGATGAAGTGATGAAATGAAGCACTGTCCTCTGTTTTACAGTCGAAGAGAGCCGTGAGCTTGTGGTTCTTACTGGAGCAGGAGCTGTGATGGTCGTGTATGTCTACAAGTGTCTCTAAAGCCTGGTTTGAGAGCTCTTTCAGAGCTGCTGCACATGCTGCGTCGGCCATGTTAAACATACGTCCGAATGACACTGCAGTCGCACTGAGATCCCTGAGCTGTGTGTGCATCTGCTCCACTGCTGCACTATCATCATCCAAGTAAAATGCTACAAGGTTTGCTGAAGGCAAATTAAATTTCTTTAAAACTTCCACCAATGTGTCTGTGTTTTGATCGTCTTTGTCTGATGAACATTCAATAACATCCAGAAACCGGATGCAATATTTGGGACCTTCAGGATCAAAATACCCAATAAGTAGCACAGACACGTTGGTGTTCTGGTCCACTGCTGTCCCTCCATAGACATATAAACAGTAAGGAGTGTCTTTGCAAACTGACGTAACATCTTTGGGATAATGCCACCCCAGTTTATGGCGGGCAAACTCCCGAGGCTCTTGTTTCCCGGTGTGTTTAAAATACTGAGAAATGAACTGGACAGCTGCATTAGAACAAGGCAGAGGCTTTGAGGTGTGGTTATTGAGAGTCCTATTTATGGCAATTAACACTCTTTTTTTGTGCACATTTGTTTGTGAGTGTCGCTTTAAGTCAGTGGGACCCCTCAAAAAGGTGCTGAGATTTCTGTGACAAATCGTGCAGTAGGTAAATTGCTCACCCAACGCACTAGGATGTACCCAACAATACTCCTCCTTCCACGTATCAGTGTAAGGATATTCTTTTGGTATGTCACCATTTTTCTCATTGGTGTCTGAATCCTCCATGAATGCTGAGGTAAAGAGAAAAATAATAGTTGCAATCATTTAAAATACTCATATGGTTATACTGTACTATACTCACAGTTATCTATTTGACTTTCAGAGCCGTTAGAAATGTGGTTGTCACAATCTTCTGCTAAATATGTGGACCGCCTCTTTTTCACATTTTTTAGGTGGAAAACCCTGAACCATTTCATCAGTTCAAAATTGGTCTTAAAATCCCCTGTTACCAGCTCCTTCAATGGGAGAGTCTGAAAGTGGCAAAAATATATAATTATGAAGAATTTATTCAGTTCAACGGTAAATTTCAACATAAGTATATGTCTGTACCTTCTGTATATCACTCTTATTAAACGCCTCTTGAAGTAGAGTGAAATTTTGCTCAAAGTCCTCTTCGTTTTGTGAGTTAAATTTCACTTTGCTCAAATCGATAGAGCCCGGGACCACTAAGTCCATAAGCTGACACTGGCTTGTTCCTGGAAAACATCATAAAACAGAAATGAGTAAAAACGTAAAGAACATTGGACATATTCACAGTTTCATTGATAAAAACGTGTCTGTTTATTGCTTTGATTAAGAATTAGAGATGCACCGATACTGGGTCGAATATCGGTGCCGATCCAGATCCAAAAGCTAGATCGGTAAATGTGGTCAATACTGGATCCAATATTATTAATTATACTTTATCCTAATTACAAGCTGATAAATAATGTGGCAAATTGCATCAGAGTAAATTGTCACTTTTAAAATAGAAATGTAAGACATTTTGAGGGTCATCTGATCTTATAGATGGTATTTTATTAATGTTTAGGTTTATTATTTTGGACAATACAAGGTTAGCATTAGTATCGGTTAATATCGGGTATCGGCCGATCCATAAAGTCCACATATCGGGATCGGTATCGGGACTGAAAAAGCCGGATCGGTGCATCTCTAATTAAGAATATTGAGAAGTTTTACCTGAAGACAACTGCCTCACGTCGGTGAAGTCTGTCTTCAAAATGTTGTTGACCCATGACACCACGTACGCTCTGCTGCTTTTGTCATGAGTTGTGTCCGGGTTCACAAATCGCCGTGTTGCCATCTCAGAGCTTTAAAAAATAAACAGAAAATATGTTTGTTGCCAGTGAGTATACAGTAAGTGCAATACTAGTATGTTGCTATGCCACTAAAATGCTTGTTTGCGTGTCTTTGTGTTTGCAGTGGCTATAGTAAACAAACTGAGTGTTGATAGTTTGATGTTACATTATACAGGAACTAAATTTAGTTTTTGTTTTTTCCCTGTGACAGAAGGGAGGGGGGTTTAGTGTCAGTGGGTGGCTGCTTAATCCCCTTTTGTCTGATCAAGAGGTTTCTGTCAAAGTGTCCGTCTATCTGCATTGGTATCGTGGGAGTAATTTGCTTATAATATTGTTATGATGTCCTCTGTTTAGCTCTAGCCGAAGCAATAGCCATAGCCACACTGCACACTATACAGCCACGCTGCCGCTGCCTCTTCCTCAATGTATAGAAAGCGTCATCCAAATCTCGCGTTACTGGTCAATTTTGCCGCGAATGTCTCAGTCCCACAACTTTCACTTCTCCCCGAGGAGACTTTAAAAACATGTGACAACCTCACAGACTGGAAACTCTCCTCTCTGCGCTTGGACGCCGGCCGGCTCTTTCCTTCTATTCTTTATAATTTATATCATTGGATTAGTCACTACACATAGGCTACTAGTTTCAGGTCATAAAGGTGTAACTAACATATTATCAAGCCAAATAAATTACTACAATTACAACGTCATACAGCAATCATATAGTAAGCCAATTCACCAGGGATAAGATACAGTTAGTTGTAACAAAAGACAAAATCGCAAAATGCAGTCAAAGAAGAAGTCAACCCCTTCCTCTTCTCAGATGCTTGCTGACTTGCCATTGTGTTTGCACGAGCCGTGCTTTGTGCTGCTACCCGTACACGAGCTTTATCAAACAAATCGAGGCGATACATTTACTATGCATACGCCTGGATCTGTTTCTGCATTGTCTGCTACATGCATGGCTAGGTCAGTCGCTTTGTTGTGTCGCTTGTATTAGCCTACGTGCACTGTTCATTGTAGCTTATATTAAACATATCGCTGAAGACTTACCTCCTCTCTCCCATAGGTGTCCGATGCTACTACGAACCTCGGCGTAAAGCACATTTTCCAATAGGTTGACTTACGTGACGTCCCACAAGCCCTAAAGACTCATTGGATTGTCCCATTGTAAAGAGGCGGACCCGTCCCGCAGCAGAATAAGCCACGCCACTAAATCAACTATTGTATCCGATTACGAAACCGCCCAGGCCGCCTTGCACTTTACGTCGCTTCGTAACGTTACGTAAAATAATCGCTGCGGCCGGAAAGTCTCGGAAATGGTGTATGTCGTTATTGTTTTTAATAAACCTAATAAAACACAGCTCGGGACAAAATTATATCAAGTGACAATGAAAAGTAGCGACATGTGCAAAGCGCCATAATCCGCAATGTAATGTTATAGAAAAGAAAGCTGCAAACGAACACAACAATCCTCAAAATGTTACTAAATAGCCGTCTCGTTTCCTGATAAGGTCGACTGCCTTCCGTGCAAAAATTAAGCTTACCGTCTAGTTTTCATTTTGTTTTCGGTATATTTTAACGGCGTGTCGGTCGTGGTTGTTACAGAGTAATAAACTATCATTAATCTGTTGGGTGTTTAGGTTATATTTCGTATTTTTCCGCTTAACCTAAATGTAGGATACATGTGTATAGCCCTCCCAAATGATCATACGGTATAAATTTCGCCGAAACACTTGTTCAATCGTTTACAAAAACCTGACAATAAAACGGGCCCCGGCGGTTTCATCAACAACCAAAATGGCGTCTGTCTCGGTCACCTTCGGCTCGGATCGCGACGCGGTTGTACAAAGCATATGCCCATTTTAAACAGCGGATAGAAACACTTTTATAACGACTTAAAGGTGCAGAGAGCCCATATTTTCGCTTCTGTTTACATTGTAATCAACAATGGCAACGAGTATTAGCGAAATTCAGTTTTAGCCTACTTGACCGTTTTGGCAAATTAGCCTACTCTCTTGGGCAGAAATAACATCCAGTCTTGACGACTTGGCGACTTGATGAAAAGTAGACAGGAAGTAGCCTATAGAGTAGTGGTAGGCTATGGACAGATAGATATTTTAGCACAATTGTGATTCATTAAGGTGAAATGTCTCAAGACTGCCCAAAGAATCTTTTAGCTAAAGGCTGTATTGCTAAGCTGATCAGTTGGTAGGACAGACAGGCTATCATGCAATGAGACAACAACATTCTTGTGACCTACTAGAACTAGGCTACACCCCAACATCACTGGACTTAAGGTTTTGTTTTATTTTATAGAGGATAACAGGACATCCCAACAACCCCTGGCTGCCGATTTGAACAACAGTCTCAGTCGGCTGCAGTGATGTTGAGTTCAAGAGGGTAGCCTCTGTCCCCTGGGGAAGGGTGTGTCCCAACTCCCAACCCAAGGTAATGTAAAAGGTAAACACTGCAAACCCACTCCTCAATCAATCTACCTATCAGAAATCTGTGTTGGTGAGCTGCGGTAGCTCAGTCGGTAGAGTGTGCGGCTCATATTCAGAGACTACAATGCTCGTCCCGGCGTCGTGTGTTTGAATCTGGCTCACGACAGTTTGCAGAATGTCAAACCTCACTCCTCTCCCTGTGTAAGACTTCTCACACCAAGTAGTAGGCTACCACCTCAGAAAATATTCAGTGGGACCACCTAGGACTAACCCAGATCTAAACAAAGACTAAGTTAGGTCTTAACCTTAATCTATGACTAATCCAGTTCTATATCAAGTCTAAACTAGGACTAAAAACCAAAACCAGATCTGTGTACCACCAGAGAGATCCCTCATACACGTGACACCCTTACAACAGTTTAAGAACCTATCGTGTAGTCTATCATGTAAAGTCTATGAGTAGGTTCTTAAGGTTGAAATTAAGATCTGGACAAGGTTTTTAGTCTAGAAAAGTTTTCCCTTGTCCAGATGCCCTTTTCAACCTTCAGAATGAACTCAACCTGGATGAATGACAACCTTCACCGTCATCAATGTATTAGGCTCCATCTCCAGTGAGTACATGCACCTGCACAGTGAACATGCTTCTATTTTCTCTTTTTTTTTAAATACATTTTTGGGCCATTTTCGGCTTTATTGGATAGGACAGTAGACTGTTGTGAGCTGGATTCAAACTCACGATGCCGGGACGAGCACTGTAGGCTCTGTGTATGGACCGCAAACTCTACCGACTGAGCTAAACCGTGGCCCTTTTTTAGCCTCTTCTAACTTCATTAGGATCTCTGGGAAGAAAGAGTCCATGTGATGTTTCGTCTGAACATTGCTGATCTACTCACTGGCTGCTGTCTGAAGTCCAAAAGCTGAAGGTATGGGATGGTCCAAGTCGCTCAGCATTTAGCATCTGTCCAATGTGAAGAGGGCATGAGGTAGCTTGATTCTGTTGATGTTATTAATGCTGCAATAAAAGAAATACATTGATGAGAAAACATGGTATGATTTCCAATTTTACCAAATTAACCGGATAAGTGTGGTGAGGAAGACAGGAAGTAGCCTACCAGTCTGAAAACAATCTTGACAAATGACAATAAAGTTTCGTCTAAACCCAGAAGAAAATACACTTGAGAACCACAAGGTGACAATTTGCTTTACATATACAAGAATGTGAATATAGGATCCATTAGCTCAGTTGGTACTGCATCCGGTCCATATGCAGAGCCTAAAGTGCTTGTCCCGGCGTTGTGAGTTCCAATCCAGCTCAACTGTTTGTCAAATGTCACTCCCCACTTTTCCCCTATATTTCCTGTCAATCTACTGTCCGGTCAAATAAAGCTGAAAATGGGCAAAAAAATATATATCTATAAAAAATCTAAGGATCATGTGATTCTCGGTCGGCAAAATGCTAGGCTTCTGTGGCAGCCAAACAGGAACTACAGCAAGTAGCACAGTGTTAGCAATAAATTCCCAATTAATAAAATTGAACTCATAGTACAGTACAGTGCGTTTAGTGACCAATCTCCTGTTTTATGGACCACCCCAACCCTTGTAGATTATCTATCTTGACTATTTACAGACGCTACCAGCTTTCTAGGGTTGGCAGCCTTTAGATGACTAATCAATCAGTGAGGTCTTAGTCAACTAAAATGTTATTAGTCAATTAAAAGTTGGTATAATCTTTTTTATTCTATATAGCCCGCCTGCTTTCAGTCTATAGAAAAAACTCTTATCTATTTCTTCATATTAAATAATTGGATAGACCATAAGGACAGGAGGCAAGCCAACAAGAAAACTACAAGCTAGACATTGGGATAGGTAAATTGTAAACCTTATGAGTTGCCTGGATATTGAATTCGTTGCTGGAGTCACTGGTTTTGAAGAGGTTTAACAATTTCAGTAAATGATTAACTCAAAGTCTACTCGGCCTTTTTTTCTTTCATCTTAATACTTTGCAACTACGCAAGTAAAAATCTTTCCAAATTCTTGTGTGTGAATGTTCTGCTGTTGAAGGAGTGAAACAGTGATGGAACTAAAATACAATTGTTGCTATTTGTTGCCACCAGAAAAAGAAGACCCAAGAAGAATGAGGAAGAAAGAAAGCTCTAAAAAGTCGACATAAACAAAGGCAAAGGTCAGTGGGGTCTTTTGGGGGATAAGCTGGGACAAAGGGTGACAGGTGCAATCAAATGTGCCAACAGAGGATGTCAGTGTGACCATTGGGGGGCCACTACAAGGATGTCACAGCCAATCAGGAGCGTAAATTAAGAGTTGTGGAGAGTTTGTATCTCCAGTGAGAGTCTTTTACTTTCAAGCACACAACACACAGGTGGCTCTGGCAGATCCTGTATAGCTACTCCATTAGCTTTCTGAGATGTTTCCTTTGAAGGGGTTTCAGATTAGCTTTATTGTCAACACTGCCTCTGCTATAAGCAACATTTAGCACATTGTGTCCTCATGATCATCTGTTCTCCCTGCAGATGTTATGGGTTATGTAAGTGTAAGCAGTTACGGTATATAGTAAAGTCATGCATATTGTTCCTTTGTGTAGAAGTATCACACTTCCTTGGGGCCCCTTGCAGCCTGACCACATAGGACAAAGAAGGAGTGAAGGTGGGGTTAATGACGGCAAAGGAGTCTTTTCTGTTTGAATTGCACTTTTAGAAATGTGCCTCAGTGTCTCTACCAGGCTATTAAAGGAAGAGATAATAAATAGCTATAGCTTAATTGGATCAAATCTAGAATATGTCAGGTATACTCATAAAATAGCATTCACATGTTGTATTTGTCTGAAACTAATATTTCAGTGACACTAAACAAAGCTTATTTTAGAGCCACCAGCAGCTCCCCTTCCTGTGGTGTGCACTTACACCCCCTCACGGATTTACAGAGAAAATGATAGTGAAGGGTGCAGGCAGCGTGTGTCTCTTGACACTAATCCAGAGTCAATCTGGAGCACGTGGAAAAGAGAAGGGTTCTGCAGTGTGCCCTTATCTGCCTGTCCCTGCCCCTCCCGTCATCATTAACCACACTCATCGCCCGCCCCGGTCCGGCCGCCGTTTCCTGTTACTTAGTTACCATTGCCATGATTTGCCTGGGCCGCTTGTGTTTCCATGGTGACTGTGCCCATTCTGTCGTCTCATGGCTGCCTCTCTGCGGAGCCGTCCCAGCGGCCTGCAGCCACCTCAGGCCCTGACCCTCAGCTCTTTGTGCCTATGGTCCAGTGTCAGCACGGGGTCACACCAGACTGGGAAATATAGACTTCTGTCTGCTCTGGGGAGACTAAGAGAGCGGATATAGACCTCAAATATTCAGCAGCGTGTTTCCAAGGCTTGCAGCCTTCACTGTAACTCTCATATTATAATCCAACATCAGCATTTGAACAAAACATTACACAGGGATATTTTGCTCCCACAGGAAAATATTATCATTCAAAAGGCAAAACCCTTACATCTTACAATTAAAGAAAAGGCCAGACTACGTTGCAATTGCAAGTAAAAACCTTTAAAAAAAACTATATTCAAAATGTTTTATGTACAGTTCTTCTGTTTCAGTAGGTCAGGAGCAGAGTTTGTATGTTCATAAGTTTTCTAGCAGACTTGAAAGTTAATTGATGAAAGGCAAATAAACCTCACCTCACCATCACTGGGAGTATGTTGGCCCTTGATTCATGATCATTATCTCATTGAGAAAAAGGGGGACATAATAACTTGATTTGAAGCACTCATTAAAATAACCTAAATGCAGGGTAAAGAAACATTTATAAATTAAAACTGCTTTCTGGGACCGTTCTGGATAAGTTGTTACAACACAAAAGATGAACAGTTCTCAGCTCCACCATGAGGTGGCAGTATTTAACACTCAGATAAGAGTCAACAGTGCTTATCGGCCCATCTGAGCTCGGCCCACTCTCTCTCTCTTGGGAATGTCCTGGGAACAGTATCCATAAGTGGCACACAGTTCACTATCGGCAAAAACACATATTTTATAATTATAAAAAATAAATATTATATTGAGTAGATAAATTAATCTCATTTCAACATAGCATTTCTTTTATTACTTGTAATGCTGCTGTTGCACATTGGTGCATCTCTTATTTTTAAATAAAGAATGTCTTCGCTATAACCATATGTCTATGGCTATAACCATATGTCTATGGCTATAACCAACTATTTTTGTATTTTCTGTTTTGGACCAGTCAATTGTCCAATGTTTCTATTGCATATTTTAACCTTGCATAAATTTGATGAAACTATTTAAATTGATGCATTGCATTGATGTTGATAATCTGTGATGGAGACATTTTCTTTGTTGGTATGTTATAGAGTTGGTATGTTCTGTGTTGCAGCCTCCAGGACAGGAGGTGTCCCCTCTCTGATTAGGAGAAGCTCTCAGAGGGGGATATTGAGCGTAATTGCAGCCGTTTGGCCTCATTAGGAAAGAGGAGGCGTGACCCTGCCTACAGGTCCAACAGCTGAACCTCACGGATGGAGGCACAGAGGAATCACCCTCGTCCACAGCAGCAGCACATTTCTAAAAGGTGCATTCTTTGCAGTGGCCGCATTTATCTAATGAACAGGGAAGGCTTTGAGATGTTTTCTCCTCTGAGGGACAGGTAGCCCTCCAGCTCATCCGCATGCAGGCCAGTCCTGTGAGGAGACAGTCCACAGCCCACCAAATGATGAAATGAACTGAAACAGAAAGCGAGCGGCCCGGGATGCTGCCACTACTTGAACACAAACACGTGTGCACTCACCCGGGCTGCTGTTAATGGAGCGGCCGTGTTCAGGGTGGGGCTTTTGTCCATGTCTGACTCAGGATGAGAGACATGAGGATGGGGCATCCCACTCACCCTCTGCACGGCCAGAAGCACTGCTGCGCTGCTGTCATGGCAACAGCAGCAGTCACCAGCCTGGGCCTATATTACAGTACAGGCCAAGAGGAGTCAGGCTGCTCACAATGAGACCCACACAGCTCCAAACTACAGACCCACACAGCACCAAACTACAATGAGACCCACACAGCACCAAACTACAGACCCACACAGCACCAAACTACAATGAGACCCACACAGCTCCAAACTACAGACCCACACACCACCAAACTACAATGAGACCCACACGGCACCAAACTACAGTGAGACCCACACAGCTCCAAACTACAATGAGACCCACACAGCTCCAAACTACAGACCCACA
>JAVQJW010008875.1:0-11224 GCA_036025195.1 Hypseleotris klunzingeri
ATCTTGTTTTGGTGGCATCTTGATATGGGGGAATATCTGAACTCACTTTGATTGTGTCACTAAAATGCTGAAAAATAAATAGAGAAATAAGTAAATAAAACACATACATGTTCCAAACATCCACCTTCAGCTATATTTAAGTTTGGACAGCACACCCTCTAGATCACTGGTACATTTTTGGATAGTGACCCACTACCAGAGTGTACCTCAGCTGACCCTTCATACCCTTCATCACCACCCGATATAGTACAACTATTCAGATGCACTGTACTTTAATGTTAGCAGTTCATATGTCATTTTTGTAGGTCAGAAAACAGTTAAACTTGTAGGGCTTTCATCAAGAACTCATGGTCAGGGGTTAGGCAAGAGAAGTAAGTGAAAGTATGTGAACGAAAGAAGCAGGTCACTGTAACTTATATGTTTGTTCAGAAGCCCAGCTCATATCATATGCTCTGCTCTTCCTCTCATGACCAAATGCCAACAGAATGAGTCATAAAAACACTTACCACATGGCGCGCTCCATTGTTCTTCCGGCTCATCTGCTTCCCCTGCCCTAAATAGTCCTGTAGTATGTCTCCAATCTCATGTACGCCATTGTTGTGGCAGTAGCCATAACCATTCCGACTGTAGCCACTGGGGCTATAGTTGCAGCCATTGCTATAGTGCTGAAGTGGTTGGTGAGTCGTGTTGTGATGGTCAGCTGCAAAAAGATTTCCGTTCTGTCCCACTGCACATTCCAGTCCACCACCGTTCTTCGGGGAGTCACTAGTAATATCATTAGCACCTCTGCGGGCCTGAACCTCATTGTACAACTGTAAAGACACAACAAATAACAACCATAACTTATTGAACAATGACTGTGAACTGTACTAGTTTGACAAATGACAGCACACATAATCTATATTTATGTATAGCACATGTCATTCTACTTTGTACAAGCATATATTTCCCATCCCATACGCTAATGCTTCCTTTAGGATCAGATTTCAGATTTGTGTGCATGTTACAGAGTGTGTGAGGGGCTAGGAGCAGGAGAGAGAAGTTTGGCTTGTCTGTCAGCGCATCACTGTTTAATTAGCTTGTTAACATTTGTCTGTATCATTGCTCCAACAAGGTCATGAGGTTGAGTCAGTTAGTACTGTGCCAACAGTTTATTATGGAGCACACACATATTACACCAATTAACACAATCTCCGGGGATGAGGGGATCTTTTGAAAATGGAAATATAAACTATTACCGTGTTCTCACATGGACAAAATAGTGTTTACTATTGAAGTGCTTATGAAATAAATCAAAAATAAATCAATAGGCCAGTCCTGAATTTCAAATTATTTCGAGCTACTTCCTTCCTCACCTCTTCAATCTTCCTCTGTATGTCCTGCAGCTGGTCCTCCCACTCTTGCATTTCTGAGTCAAAGTTGTCCATGAGCTCTGGCCTCTCCTGTCCCCAGCCTCGACCACTGTGCTCCAGCCCACGCTCCAGATCAATGGCTGCCATGACGCAGGGCCACTAGATCCCCAGGGGCCTTTTTTAAAATGGATATTTCCCCCTCTCTCCTGTTGCACTGGGCTGTCAGGGGTCACTGTAGGTTTGTCAGTCGGGGGCGAAAGGATCGATGGCCTGGAAACTCTATAGTGACAAATATGTAACAGAAAAGAGAGGTTTAACAGATCACATTCATATAAGACTAATACAGATTATTTATATTATTTCATTGGTTTGTATGTGCATTTTTTCTTATTTGTATAATATTTAGCATATCTTATTTATGGTTTACTAACAGGGTTTGACCTAGCCTGATATTTTTACCCAACTTGTACATTCCTCAGCCAGATTCTCAGGCATGTAAGTCCACTTATGTGGCACGTGTGGACAACAAAATAGCATGACAGCATCTCTGTTTGGACCCCTGGTCACTTTGACCTTCCGCCTGCTTCTGACCATGGGTGGGGTAAAACATCTTAAGTATGCACCAGGGTGGCCATTTTCTTGGAACCTGACCCAATAGTGCGCACATGGTATCCTCGTAAGGCTAAAGACATGCATCTACCTTTTCAGTTTATTTTGACACAGTTTAGGCTTTGTTGGAACAAACAGTAATGTACATTTCAAATGCAGGAACAAGTAGTAAGGTTTCTGTATAAAATCTGCAATTAGTGCAGTGTTGATAAATAAAAAAAACTGCTATTTGTCAGAATGATATTCTACATTTAAAACAATTTTCATAAGTTAATCTAATTTATTCTAATGTTGGTCATTATTAAATTTAAAGTTGTATTAAAATTAAAGACTTGTTGCAACTAAATTGTAAAGCCCTTTAATGTTTTCCCTGTCACTAAGTGATGGTCAATGCTGCTTAAATGTGCCAGAGACCACCTCCCACCTGTGATGCAAGACTGGAGATATTAATAATCTTGTAACTATGCATAGTAAGCCCTGCACAGAAATAAGGAGAGGCGCATGGACAACTAATGCCAGTCATCAGAAGTAAATATACAAAAAAGTGTAATCAAAACGGGTTCTTCTTCAAGAGTAGGCCTATAATTAAAACATAGGTCAATGCCATGTAGTTTCTATAGTACTTGTGTATGTAAGAAAAAATGTATAAGCCAACTTATGAGAAAAATGTGTAAAAATGTGTACAATGTAGTAATGGAAGTGACTCTATTGATAGGCTATTCAACTGCATTAGTTTACTTTCACTTAAAATCAAACCATTGCATTTGATTATTATCAATTAAAAACCAATCAAACGATAAATGCATGTGATAAAACCTTCCGACATCATCGTTATTAAGTCAACAGTAACACATCACTGTCCTTACCTTTATGTAGGCAATCTTATTTTATAGGGTCCCCCAATATAAATCCTCAACCGCGTCCTGCGCACCGCGCGCTTCGCTCTCTTCACATCCACTCCGCTCCTAGTCAAATTGTCAACTCCCCTGCCCCGTGCTTCCCCCTCGGTTTTCCTCCTCTGTGTTACGTAAAACCCCGCGGACTGGATTTAAAGGGCCCCCTTCTTTGACATGCCAAGTTTATGTCCTGTTGCGCAAAGGGGTAACTTTCTGTTCCAGCCGGGGCGCCCAGCTACCTTTATACCGCTCCTCTACTGTTTACGTGGGCGCGCCATTGGAGCCGGTATCAAATATCATAATGTCAAATTTATTCCAGCATTTGAAGTCTCGATGGGACAACTGTCGTCACCACCATCCTGGCTATAATTACTGGGGCGCGCGGAGAGAGGGAAAGTGTTTACATGGTCCGATTCAGCTGCTCACTGCTTCGGCCAATGGGCTTCTCTGTTGCTACTCCGTTTTCGGACGCTCAGGCAGATTTTGTCCTGTGACAAACTAAGGCAACAAATCATTTTGCCGTGGGGTTGGGGTGACACGATGAGTCATTAAGTGTCACAGATTTTAATATCTTTATTGAACATAGTCACGAATGCCGTGGCCTCAAATGGCTTTTCAGATCTAAACACAATGTCTGTTCAGTGATAAAACATTAGCAGAATGTGTGCAGTACTTTGCAAATGCATTAGACTGTTTTTAAATTTTAATCACAATTGCAAAGTGAGCATTTAGAAGTCATGTGACCTGACCACACTTTGAATTCAAAGGTCCACTTAAGGCCAAGTGTAGATTTCTTATCATTTGATCAGTGGATGTAGGCTGCTCACATTTTCTGTCTCTTCATGCTATCAGTGATGCTGAGATTAAGTTTGTTTGTATATGGACTAACTAGAAGCCAGGGCAATGGTCGTTTATCCAGAGAATCATCAGGAGCTACATCAACTCAGTGTACTGCACTAAACATGTGCACTGTATTTCAAGTATTTCTATAAGTACTGTGAATCTATAAGTTAAAATGTCATGAAGTCATCCACACCAGTGACTCTTCTTGACTCATCCTGAGGACAGTTGTTTGTGTTCATCTTTGCCATCAATTACTGCCTCCAATCGGAAGCCCACTGGGAAATGCATGGCATCCGGACGAGATCTGACATTTGGCAAAGGACATGATCTTTAGAATTCCTTCCAGCTGAGCGACCCGGGATCATTGTCATAATTTGCACCTGTTCTGTTCCCTAACAAATGACATCAGCCCCCTTAGAGTTAAAAGCCTGGATTAGAAAAAATCCTTACTTTACCTCTGAGAACAACAGCGGGATGGCACACACATATGTAAAATCAAGATATATTTAGCAGCAAAGTTAAAGCTGGCTGAAGATTCATGGAAAGATGATTTAAGTTAGGCTCTTGTTGGTTGGTGGTGGCCTTAAGGCTCCATGTGAAAGGCCTGAATTAGACAGAATGGAGCGGGGTCATCTGAGGTATTTGTCCACAGTCAGTATTTCATCTACAGTAAATATTGGTCATCATGTCACCACCGCAGAATAAGAAATGGATATACAAGTAAGAGCCATATGAACAGTGCCAGAAATAGCAATGTCATTAAAATACTGTATAGCACACTACCTAGTATTAAGTATTTGACAACAGCAACATGTTTTGGAGCTGGCGCCAAAGAAATGATTTAGCTGTCTCAAAATCAGATTGATACACTGGCAACAGACATTGGTGCAATCAAGGGTTATTTCAGGGTTATAAGGATTGACTTGTGATTGACTAATTCGCTATTTGTCATAACTTAAAAATATACATGTTTAGCTAGTGATTGTAATACATGGTAGATACGTAATTGTTACCAATATTCTGAAAACATGTTTTGGAAGGTTTTAGATTTTTCTAAAAAAGTAAAGGAAACTAAACCATTGTAGATATAACTGCTTTTAAATGTGTTTATTAGTCCATAAATAGAGTTAAACAAAACAAGGTTGTTTTTTTGCCAGTGGAGCCTGATGTCTGCTGGTTGTTTCTCAACCTGATGCAAAATATAAGCTAAATACAGTATACAGTATGGGACATTTTTACTGTTTTAGTAATAATAAAAGTCAAATAAATGTGATAACCTTTAACATATGGAATCACAAACAAATGCAGCTGCTCCCAAAACATACTAACCTTGTTAAAAGACTGCTGCCAGTTGGATGTGTTGTAGATAATATGTTGAATTCAGCCCCGCACTGTTGAAAAGGTTATCTGTAGCTTTGTTGTGTGCAGAGCTTTTCCTGAGCTTTGGGTCACCTTGTCAAAACATAATGTGGGATAGTCGGGATAATAAAAAACAGAGAAAAACAAAAACACAAAGATGGGGATGGTTTAAATAAAGGTGTTTGTGTGTCACAGAACAAAGAAGAGGGTGAAAAGAAAGACTAGTTTAAAGATAGTGGCATAAGACAGAGAGGAGAACAGGACCAGGATGAGGATGAGCAGAATGATGGGCTGGAACATCTGAGTGGAGACCATTATGACAAATAAGAGGATTGAACGAGTGAGAAAAGGGAAAACAGAATTAGTGCTCTGGTAAAAACGACATTGTGCAAACACATACAGTTTGTCCCCTAAGAATTATATGGCTCCTCTGCTTATGAAGTGGTCATCTGTTAATTTTGTTTTGGCCATTTGGGGCAGCAGTGGCACATGAGTCAAAGCAAGATGCCTACTAACTGGAGGTTTAAATAGTATAATCTTTTGTTGTATTGCTTTTCTTTGCATGTGTAGTGAGATATATTGTGGACTTTGAGAACCTAGAAAAGTGCTCTATATATATGATTCTTGATTCTTTTAGTAAAAATACTGGTATGTTTATTAAATTTGTATGGTCATCTAAAATGTTTTGCACAATATAAAAATTGTTGCAGTGTTGAAAGCTGGCAAATACAATAGAGAGCCATATAACTCCAGGGGACTTTTCCTGAGTCTTTTCTTACCGACAGCGGTTCGTCTGTTTCTCTTTCGTCCATGCGAGGCACTTCCAGTCTGTCTATGAAGCTCTGCAGTTCTTTCCTAAAGGCCTTCATTTGAGCGTTAATACGATAGAGCAGCTCATGTTCCCTTATCCTGCTCCCATCCTCCTCTGCTCCTTCCTCTCCTCCTCGCCCAAACATCAGGTCGCCATTGGATACGTACACCCTTGCCTCAGTAATGATAGTAGCTGTGTCTGCGATAAGCCTGTCTATGGTCCTCACCAGTCTTTCAGCTTCAACTCGAATGTCTATCATCTGCTGTCGTTCACGTAGACCACAGCGCCCCCCTGGTAGGAAGCGGGACAGCCCAGGGGACGAGACAGCGCCCTCTGGCCCGGTGGGGGTGTAAAGACCGCGAGTGGGTGTCAAACATCTGCTGCTACTGCCATTATTTCTGACTTCATCTGAGTCGCTCTCCCCGCCCACCGGACCCTCACGTTTTCGGTGAGGGGGGAGCAGTCTGGAGGAAGTGGAGTCTTCATCGCTCTCACGGCGCCCGCTGGTTGCCCCGCCCGCATCACTCTCTGCGTCGCTGTCCCGAGGGCTGGGGCGCAGGGACAGGTGAGAGGCCAGGTCATAACGCTGCATGTTGGACAGGAGCACACGGTTCTCATACTGCAGCTGCATTACCTGGAGAGAGAAAAATGGAGACAGTAAACATATGAAGGCTAGACCAATCTCTTCAGAAAAACCATTTTCTGTCTGAAATGGGATGGGCATTAAACAGTGCTTGTTTCACTAATTGTGTACTTGACTATGGTGTATCCATGCTGCCTTTAGCTCTGTTAGAAGAGAAGCAAAGAGATGTGCAGAGCCAGCATCAAGGGTTTACATCCAGCAGTTTGCCGGATGTCACTCCCTGCTGTATTCTCCAAGATGTCCTGTCCAATTAAAGCAACCTCCCAATATACAGTATGTTGTTGGTGTGGCAATATAATACTGATTGTGTGTGCAAATCAAATTTGAATTGGCGAAGGATTAAAATGATTAGTTGTGGAACAGGGTAAAAGAAGATGGGCAGGCGATAATGCAAAATGTTATTTCGGCCTAAACGGAGGCTAACCATAATACATTATTGGTCAATTTTCAACATAATGTTTCCCAACCTTTCACAGGCCCATTTATGGGGCATGCATTTATTTAGAATTTGAAGTTTAGCTGACATAGGTTTAAGTATCCCAAATGAGTTATTTTCTTACACTTTTAACAACATAAAAACAACATCGATTCCAAATACCTTTCCACTGAGGTCATTAATCTGTAGCCTCGCCGCCTTGAGCTCTTCTTGTAGTGCTTCTGCCTTTGCTCCATCGATGCCCGTGCCTCCTGCTCCATATTTGGCCCCTCCCTCGTGGGTCCCAGCCTTGAACTTTAACTTGTTGAGCTCGGAGGTCACTCTCTTGTTCTGGTCCTCGGCGTCGGCCAGGTTCCTCCTCAGCAGCTCGGCCTCATCCTCCACTAACTGCAGCTGTTGTCGGAGCTCCGTCAGGTCGTCCCCAAGGCCTCTGCCCGCGCCCGCTGCACCCATCGCCCCACACCCTGAACTACCAGCCCCATCTCCATCACCACGCAGGTCATCCAGCTCAGCTCTCAAACCACGGTTCTCAACCTAACAGAGACACAACACTTCAGCAGGTTGTTTTGATGATGTCCAAAACTAAGAAAAAATACAGAAAAACCTTATCATTTTGGTCAGTGATTGGATTGATGACCTCACTATAAAAATCATAACACCCTGTCAATTGGCCCCGATGTAATAAAATGAGTTATATACTTTATATATATATGGTGGGTGGTATCAAGTTACATTTACTTGATTGTACTAAACTTCGCTTTTTGATAGATTTGTGAGAACGGTCTTTAGTAAGCCATTTTTACTCAGCTTTAATCTGTGTTTTTAACTTGTATGTTGGTCTTGATGTGCCTTGGTCCTTAAAAGTCTTGGTCTCTTTTGAATACTTCCAAGAGTAGTTTTAATGCACCACATTTTTTCCCTTCTTTTAGTAATATTGTTTTGAAGTAACAGTTTTCTTAATTACCCACTTTTTCGTTTTCATTCATTCATTAACAGTTAATTAGTTATTAGCCATAGAAACAGCAACGCTTCAGCATTATGAGCACTTAAAGAGCTGATTCTTCATATAATTCTGTTCCTGCCTTCCAGCTCATTAAAACTCTAGGCTTACTCTCTTATGTCTTACCTCTAATTCAACTATTTTCCTTCCCAGAATATTGGCCTCCTCTTCCACCAGGCGTAGGCGCAGTTTCAGCTCTGATTCGCGGGTGGTAGGGGGACCCCCGGCCTCTCCTTTGGGATGGGTGCTGTCTAGTTCTCCATAGAAAGAGCGATATTTCTGTAGCTCCTGCTCCAGACGATCCTTCTCTTTGTCGATCTTGGCTGCTTTCTTCCTCATCAGCACTGCTTCTTCTTTGATTAAGGCAAGCTGGCACTTAAGGTCCTCATTGTCCTCCTGGGAACAAATGTTATACAGATAAATGTTGATAATGATTATGTAGGTAAGTTTCTAAGGTGAAGCCATATTTAATCCATTGTTTTACATCTGCTCTTGCTCATTGCTGAAAAACATGCTTTAATGCGATATTTTGCTAAAGTAACAAAATTAGTTCAAATGCGTGTTTGCAAATAAGTCGGGCAAGAACCATCTCCAGGATTTTCTTATTTGATCCAGAAGAGATTTAAGCTGACTAAGACTCAAGTCTTAGTAATTGCTAGGGTTTTGCAAACACATTGCTCTGGACTCTGGAGGAATTACATAATACCTCAATACCAGAAATTCTGTCCATTTCTTTTTTATTACTGTCCCCATTTGAAAACATGTGTATGTATAAAAATTATACCTTTATAGTGTACAAAATTATATTTCCTTCAACATTTTCAGTCTCACCTCAGTTGGAGTTTGTGCTGCTTTCTTGTCAGTCTTCTGGATATCTTTGCTCCCTCTTCTCTTCTGCAAGAAAAGTTATCTTACAATTTAATTTTTCATGACATGCCATTTCCCGACACAGCAAAATGCATGTAATTGGTTAATATACTACGATAACAACATAAAAGTATAAAAAGAATACTGCACCTCTTTGGTTTTGTCAAGCTCATTCTGCAGAGCTTGTTTGGTCACTTCCACCTCTATAAGCTTCTGCCTCAGTTTTTCATTCTCGTCTTCTGTTTTTGTGCGTTTCTCCTCCACTTTCTCCAGTTCATGATGCAACCTCACAGACACATCCTTGGCTACCTGCAATCACCCATGCTGTGACTTTCATGACAGCATTTCAAGCCTGAATTTAATGTGAAGTAAAAACAAATATATTTCCGACCGTACCTTTAGGTCTTGCTCCAGGCTCCGGAGCAGTTCTTCATCGACCTCTCCTGTCTGGGCGTATCGTAGTCTCTTCCTCTCTGCCTTCCTCAGACGGTACTGCAGTATTCTGCAGTTTTTATTGGCCCTCTCTAGTTCCCGCCTCATTTCTTGAAGCTGACAAGTGTCTTCTTCATAAAATGTGTCACGCATCTCATCCATCTCAGTCCTCATCTCTTCTATCTCACACTGCGGGTGTAAAAGTATGATAATTAAGAAATGTACATTGTTGCAAGTTATGATTTTCACATTTCAACAATTACATATTGCATTGGCTCCTGAATATTTAGTTTTTATGCAGTGTTATAGGCTGATATTTGCAGATAAGTAGCCTAAGTCAACCTAGTCAGACCAGATAGGCTATGTCTGTGCTACTTCCAGGCTAATCAATCCAATCAATATCTGATCTGATTTATTGTCTGCCAAGCTGGTAGTGGCGATGGTTATTTTATGGCCTGTTTGGGTAAATATGTTGTTATTGATATGTTCATATCCGTGAATGTACAGCTAGAACCAGAGTTAAAAGCATTTTTAAATTTAATGGCCACCTGATGTGGGCTATAGCCCGATCCTGCGGCCTGCACTGCACTGTTTGTGTCCAAATTAGTTTTATACAGCTTTAGTTAAAACATAGACATGACACTCATAGTAGTCGAATAGCCTTAGTAAAACTGACAAACCTTCAGATCATCATTTTCATCCAGCAGTCTCTCCATCTCGTCGAGAAAGGCCTGGTCTTGCTGTGTCACGGACCCCGCCTCTGTGGCCTCTGCCGCCGGGTCTGGTTCCGCCATAGCCGCCTCCTCCTCCGCTCCCAAGTCGGTTTTGGTCTGCATGTTTTAGGCTTCTTCTTCTAAGTCTCTTATGCAAGTGGAAATGGATAAGTTCAGCTTCAACGCATCCTCTTCTCTCCACAAACCTAGCCTTGCTCTGCAGCCCACTGACACGTCTCGTCTGCTTGGTGCTTTTCTCCAAGTGTTTTTATGGAGCAGCACAACGACGCCGAGTGGAGGCACACACACCGGGAGGAGTAGCTTTTGTGGCGGCGTGAGACAGGACTTCTGGCCGGTGTAGCATCTACGGACCCCGGAGTGACAGCATCCGCCCTGTTTGCTGGAACACCAGCTTCAGCATCATCCATCCATCCAAACAGCTGCTCCGCCTCGGCTCTCGGGCGCCCCCCTTCGACCATTCATGGGCCTGCAGTTGTCCTGCATCCCAACCACAACATAAAATTGGGCATTTATTTGTTAACGATTATACTTCTTGCTGTTTGTTTGCCAGCTCCTAGCCTCCCTCTTATAAACCTAAGTTGAGCAATTATTGCCTGAAGTTGATTGAGCAGCAACAGCGCCGCTTACTGGGCTCATCTTGCAGGTAGTCTACACCAAAACAAACTAAAACACAATTTAGTAGAATAAGAAGTGCATATAGGCTAAAGGAATTAACAATTGCCAGCAAAATAGTATACAATCTGTAAAATAATAGTTTTTTGTGAAGTGGACATTTAAAAGCTCAGACAGATAAGAGATTTTTTAAAACAAACAGTAAGATTTTAAAATGAATTTTTAAATAGTCTGGGAGCCAATGCAGAGATGAGAGAACGGGTGTCATGTGGTCAGGTCGTTTCTTTCCTGTTAGGAGCCGAGCTGCAGCATTTTGCACTGTCTGCAATCTTCTAATGGATGCTTGGTCAAGAAGACCTACATATAAAGAATTACAGTAGTCCAGGTGTGTGGTAATAAGGCATGAATCAATCTTTTAAAATGTTTGTGTGGAATGTAGGTCTTCTCTTTACTCAACTGTCTGAGCTGGAAGAAGCTGGTCTTGACAACAGAGCTTATTTAATTTATAGGCTAATCATTTATAATTTCATTTAATTAATTATTGTATCATATATTATAGGCCTACTTTTTTAATTGTTCAGTATAGCTTAACATGGGCTATATAACATATAGGCCATTATAAAAACAAGT
>JAVQJW010009185.1:0-11061 GCA_036025195.1 Hypseleotris klunzingeri
TAAATATGGAAGCTTGAAAAAGAAATTAAAAATTGTGGACCACGCCATTTCCTGCCTCTGACTTCTCTATTCCGCACATCACTTAACTCCAACCGCTAAACGGCTAGCCTACGTAACATTTATTAATATGAACACTGGCATTGTTAGAGTAAAAATGACAGTAAACAGCAGAACAATTCAACAATTTTCCCAGAATTTCTTGGTCTTCATAACTTCATATCACAATTCGATTTTTATCACTCCCAGCCCTACATGGTTTGTCCGGCTATTGTCTTGAAGTCTTTATAGTCAACTGACCAGGACAAGATGGACAAGAGTAGTTGTCTGTACATGTTTTATCTGTAAGGTTGATTGACATTTATATATACTTTGTCCTTGCAGGCTGCAGACTCTGTTCCTGGCAGGAGAGCGCTGTGATGTAGAGACACTGGAGTGGGCCAAGAGAAGTTTTGGAGTCCCAATCCTGGACCACTGGTGGCAGACAGGTACCACAACACCAACAAAGATTCAAAGATTCAAAGATTCAAGATTCAAATCTTTTATTGTCTAAACCCAAGTCCAGATGACTGATTTCAACTTTCTTCAACTTTGATTTGACTTCCTGGATGAGTGAAATGAACCTTCACATAAAATATGCACAGTAAAGAAGCGCATTTCTCTGTACAATAAAATTCTTACTTTGCCTACACTGGATGCCAAGAGTACAAGCCCTCGTCGTTGACAAAATAGTTCATATTGTACATTAGCTCAGATAAAGAAGGTCATCCACTAATCAAAATTGTGGCGGTTCGATCCTCACTCCAATCAGTTCATATATGGCTATTGTGCTCTTGGGCAAGACACATCGCCCACCTTGCATGAAAGTTTTTGAATGTGTCACAGTTGTGGTGGATGTGTCTGTTGTAGCGGATAAACTGCCTCAGGGCACACAAGCAATTATGACATTAATTAATAAGACTTTTTTGGGAGCCTATGATCTAAACAAGTCTTAATCATCTTTTTCAATGAATATTCAAATTTCAGTCAAGACTAGATGAGAGGTGCCTATGGGAAAGCACCATGGCCACTTGTGAATATGATCAGGCAAGGAAGTCATGAGGAAAATGTCCCACAGATGAAGAGTTTAGTTTTAACAATGTCTTACAGAAAAATGCCTTTCAATTACACTGCATCACTCGGTGTATTCTTTACACTCTATGATCCAAATCCTATCAATCCGTTTTTTTTAAATTTGGACCCTTCCTTATTGCAGTTCTGTAAAATTAAGTTAGTATGAATAAAAAAGACTAAATCTAAACCCAATAAATTATTCACTAGGACTGCATACAAAACATATGTGTTGTTTCTGCAAGTGAAGCTGTGTCATTGTAGTTGTTTACACTTCTGTCCTGTGAGGAGCAGTACAAATTGAAGTCAGTTTGGATGTAGCAAAGAGAGGTATCTATTCCCCCGCCTCATTGTCTATGGCTCCTGTGCTCTGGGATGAAATTGCATTCTTTGACAAAGTGCTGCTTCGTTCCGTCTCCGTCACAAACACACACAGATAAAACCTTGTCACACTTATATCTTAGCCAGGTGATTTATTGTGTTGGGAGGAAAAAGTACCTCTGGCACCCTTCTGATTCCTAACCCCTGCTAAACTCAATAACTGACATTTGGCAGTCAGCACAGCAGCAGTCCAAATGTGTTCTGTATTTTGTCACGGTTCAGCAGGTCAGTCCTTTTTACAAACTCATGCTCAAATCGATAAAGGCAAAGACAGACTGTTTTAACAATGCTCATTTTTATTTACTTATATTATGTATAATTGAGTTGTGGAGTAATTAATGCAGAGGTAAATGGTTCTATGGATGTCCAGGCTAACTGAATACAGTATGAATAAAGCAGTTTTGTATGGATAGTTTCCAGCATGTCGAGTTTATGAGCACACAGGTCATTGATGATGTAACTTAAAGCAACCCCCTGAATTGTAGAAGCTTATAATTTAAAGCCAAAAAAATCCATTATGTACAGTAAATGTTAAATAAACACATTGTGTTGATAAAAATATAATTCATACACAGTTGACTAGGCCTTGTTGTCATGCGTTCACCATCCTGCCTTCACCATCTTGCCTTCACCGTGAAGACACAGCTGTCAACATCACTCTGCCTTTACCTTTGTTTGATCTTTACAAGTGTTGTGTCAGAAAAGTACAAAGAAGAGGCAAAAATACCAACTTGTTGAAATGATGTAAACCAAGCTTTTGTCATTGAATATTGAGAAACTAATGGGACTTGGTTTGGCTTTGGAGTGTGTTCATGTTCATGTGTAGTATTTGTCTTTTTGTGTTGGTTCAACAGCTCTCCCCCAGACCTCCCTCAGTCACGTTTTTCAATATCTTCTGACAGCCCAGCATCCATCCACTGAGAACATTGTTTACGTATGTTCATTAAAACATTTCTGGCATAAAGCTGATAATAATCGGAGCACTATTTTAAGACCTGGGTGCCATTGGCGAGGAGGTGGATGAAGGTTGCCAGGCAACTAATGTGTGTTTTCAGCTGTGTGTTTGGCTGCTGCTGGCGAGGACCTGCAGTTAGACTGAGTCGTGTTTAGTCAGACCGAGACCGGATGTGCCTTTACTCACAGTTTGGGATCATTTTGAAAAGAGCAGTACATTCCTATAAAGAAGTGTTCACCTCTTCCTCCTCAAAGAACAGACTGATAGAGTAGTAGGGTGTTTTATAACTGCAGTGGAAATACAGCCCTCAGGATAGGCTCAAAGGTCAGAGCAGTTACAAAGACTGAGCACATTAATACTGGGTTAACTTAACCTGTTAGTCCCATGTGCGACTGATCACTATGACTGCAGTGCTTATCATGGGAACTCTTTCAGGCTGGTTAGGTCAAATATGGGGTCCTTATATAGCTATAGAAAATAATACAAAACAAGAAAAACAAGAATGAAAACTAAATAAAAATACAATGGCACACCAAACATTTTAACTAATTATTTCCCGTTTTACTATGTTGTCCATAGTGATTTGTCATTCACACACGCTGTCAACAGCTGTCACTCTATATATATACTGTTTATATATATATATATATATACATACATACATACATACAGTATATGCTCAGGAAGACTGACTTTTTTAATTCAGAGTGACAGCTGTTGACAGCCTGTAATAACATCTGTGAGAACTGAGCATCTATGAATCTCTCATTCAGCCCCAGCCATTGTATAATTTGTCAGGTTAGTGGTTCAGCTCAAGGGTATTTGATTAGCAAGTTAAGAAGTGGATTTGTATGCAGACACTTGAGCGAAAAATAATAGATTTGTTGCAAAAAGAAAGTTAGAATTTGCTGCTGTTTTGATTTCCGTGAATGACTGTTGTTGGTTTAAGTATAGTCTACATCCTGAATCATGATTTAGCATTTACTATTGATTTTTGTTTTGAGGTTCGTGGAAAGAATAAAGCAATGAACAAGCTTTGACAAATCAGTAAATATGTGTCAGTCAGTTTTATTGTTATACTTCCTGTGTTTGCTTCAGTATTTCTCTGTGTTAGGTTGGTCAGCCCAGGCTCCTACAGTTAACACTTCATTGATTGTGATATGATTCTTTAGTTTGTAAAGACTAGCTCTTATCAACCACAACTTCAATCTCTATTTGTCTGACAATGTTGGCACTTCGGTGCTATTTGCTATTACAACTGGACATCAACCTTGAATACGATAATGCTTTACATTTACTGTAGATCTAAACTCATTGATGGATAGTAAAAAGAAAAGTAAAAAAACACTGCTTGTCAGAAATGGTTAGTTATCTTCCACTTTTAACCCCACTTAAAAACCATGAGTTGTAAATGTCGCTTGAACTTCTTCAGGGATTGCTGTGGCACTGATAGACAATACTGAGAGGATAGTGTGGAAGTTCCTGCACTTTAGAAAACACTTTAATCAGGTCACGTTTGAGTGAGTTTCCTTAAAGTAGGTCTTTATAATTTGCATGTTTTTCTTTGGTAGTAAAATAAATCTATTTGGTTCATGACAGTGATACAGTATTATTTCATTGATGTTGGTGTTGATCTGAAACCACTTTTGCGTCTTACAATTTATAGTTAAATATAGATTATAGAATCTAACGATATATTCAATATTACTGCATTTATATAACATAGGATCATTAGTAGAAAGAAATATCCTTAAAAAATTGTTTTTGTAAAATGCCCAATCTCTCTTTCTCTTTTAGAAACTGGCTCCCCTATCACATCCACATGTGCAGGTCTTGGTCACTCACTCACTCCCCCTGCAGGCCAAGCAGGAAAACCTATTCCAGGATACAATGGTAAGACTGCATATGTATTTTACATACAGCATTAAAAATAATATAAGTTAAAGCTATTAATTAACTGATGTTTTTCACTGTTTTGCCATCTACTGTAAAGGTTGAAGTTCTGAATGTATGTTGCTCTGATAAAAAAAATGTTATTATTTTTCTGACAGTCAAAGTGATCGATGATGACATGGAGGAGCTAAAGCCAGGGACATTGGGAAACATTGTGGTGAGGTAAGTATTGTGTCCACATAGTTGCATCTTTGTATACAATAATGTTAAAAGTCTAATACGTTTGAGAATACTGGGAATGTCTGTTAGGCCTAATATCCCTTTCCCGCTCTAGCTCTATTTCTTGTTGTTTCTTTGTAATGGTTGAATTGACGCTGACTTTGGGCCAAGACGGGGATTTCCAGTGAATCCACATGAACACGGCATCCAGGAATAACAGGAAGCGGTTATAAACAGACAGGGACAGCTGTGTTACTGTATCGCTGCTATTGGCCAGCACTGCTCTTTGATAATGCAGCCCTATTAAAAATTTACAGAGCAAGGCGGTAGAAAGCTTTAGCAGGCCCGCAGTGTTAGCAGAAAACATACATTTGTTTCATACCATTTTTTATGACAAGCATCCTGATGACAAAGACCAATTATAGTGCTTTCATTTTTTTGCTTTGTTTAATTAAATTGGACCGGCTAATTTTTTTCTTATAGTATGCTGGTTTTGAAGAGGCTTGTTTGAAGTCTAACCATGAAAACCACATCAACACAGTCAAACATATGTTGAAATGAGTAACAGTTGTGTGATTCTGATCAATCTACCTGGAGTTTTAATGACATTTGCATTTTCATTTTAGACTCCCTCTGCCCCCCGGAGCTGCTCTGTCATTGTGGCAGAACCGAGATCTATACAAGGAGCTCTATTTTTCAAAGTTTCCTGTAAGTAATGTCCCCTTCTAGAATTTTCACACTGCTATTTCTTGACACAAAGCCATAAAATGTTGTAAAAGGGAGCCCTCTAGTGTATGTTGCTAGATTTGAAATTACTACTTGACCACAGTATTTACCAACATTACTAACATTCTCTAAATTGCTCTTGGTCAGGGTTACTATGACACCATGGACGCAGGTTTTGAAGATGAGGAGGGCTTTGTTTACATAATGTCCAGGTCTGATGATGTTATCAACGTGGCCGGTCACAGGCTTTCTGCTGGAGCATTGGAGGAGGTACACAATCTATTTTAATGCCAATAACAGCATTTATTTAAAAAACATATGGAACTTTTTTTTAAGTCAATACTGCAGCATCCAGCCATGGGAGACTGTGCTGTGGTGGCTCAGGAGGATGCTCTGAAAGGTCATGTCCCATTCGCTCTTTGTGTTCTTAAGAATGGTGAGTCATATGAGTCTAGTTCTGTGGTAAACTTATATCACATTGATTGTATTAACCAAAATAGTGTGTATCTTGTGTTCTGTGATTCAGGGGTAAACAGAAATAAGGAAGATATTGTTAAAGAGATAGTGAAGCATGTGAGAGACACGATCGGACCAGTGGCTGCCTTCAGGAAGGTGTTTTTTGTTCAAGCTCTTCCCAAAACAAGATCTGGGAAGATTCCACGCTCTGCTTTAGCAAACCTTGTCAGCAGAAAACCCTACAAGGTAAGACTTTATTTCTGCTCATGTTGTCATGTGAACTCATGTTGTGCCTGTTCAGTTCTGATGATTTTCCTTCCACAGATCACTCCAACCATAGAGGATCCGGAAATCTTTAAACACATCGAGAGAGAATTAGAAAAAACCTTGAGGCCTTTTGGAGCTTAGACTCATCAAATGGACCAAAGATTAAAATAATTAGTCTTTTTTTAACCATCGCAGCATTTTAACTGCATTTGAGCCATGCACATTTTTAATTTGTTTTTCAGATTTATGTTGAATTATTAAAGTCAGCTCTCAGCTGACTGCTGCCTGAGGCATTTTAATTGTTTGTGCGTTAAACGTCCATGTTTTTTTAAATAAAGCAATAATAACAACAAAGACAACACTGAGTTTTTAATGATAATGAAAATTTGTTTGCTTGCACCACTTGACCAAAGTACAAGAAGTAATAAATAAAAAATGAACACAAAATAATGCGTCTCATTGTTCGTGCAAATTTTAAAAACAAACGTGTAAACCTGTTTACGTCGGCAGTCAGAAATAACTCAAAGACAGATGACAGCGCTACACAACAACTTACCCCTGAACTCCTAGACAGAAACAATATGTCAGCAGTTACACCAATTAAGTCACAGCAAGCAATAATTTTAATGTCACCTCACTTGAACACGGTCAAATACACTCGATGCACACTATGAGCTAAAGCAGTCTGTCTTTAAGTTATTTCTTGTGTGTTGACGTGGCGGAGGGCTCAGGGAGAAGGCCAGCTCGGCTGAGTGTGTGTCCTTTGTGTTTTTTGTACTCCTGACATAAAATACAGTACAGTGACAGTACTACAAATGACTGGCTGCTCCAGGCTCTCTGAGAGGATGTGTTGTGCAACTTCAGAGAGCAGCAGTGTCTTGTTGTGTCCTTGGCTACTAAATAGTCCATTGATCTGATACACACGTATCAAGTGCTTGTCATGTCCTTCTATTTTTTAAGACAGCCAGCTCAAATGAAAATGATCCATGTTCATTTGTAGGGCTCATGATTTTGTGCACCACTAGAGGGCAGGTTTCCACACATCCAGAGACTTTCCTCTCTGACAGCACAGATTCATCATTGATAAACACAATGAAAAAATAAAACAGTATGTACAAATTGATCTAGGGAGCTGGGTTCATATGTAGACTGTTTAAAGAGCAGCATATAGGTGTCAGGATTTTTTGCACAAACTCTCAATACTTTTTTATACATAGATGTTTATATATTTATATATATTTTAAAAATGGCATATTTATAATTTATAATTTACAGATAACCTACACATCTCTGTAGAAGAAATACACAGTACATTATGCATGGACAAGATACTGTACACATAGAAGGTAAAAACGGTGACAAGAGGGCAGCCTGCAGGGGTTAGCACCGGTGTCTGGCGCTCACATTTTGGGGAGGAAGGAGAGCACAGAGGAGAGCAGGACTACTTGGCAGTGCTTGTTGTAAAAGGTCTTGTTTCCAGCAGTTCAGCCTCCAGATCTCAGAACTGCACCTGTAAAAATGAATGGTTTATCAATGTGTAGCAATTATTCAGTATCCACAAACAGACATTGAAAAAGACAGATCAGAATGAGAAGCTTGCTGCTAGCCATGCATCCTTTTAGAGATGCACCGATCTGGCTTTTTCAGGCCTGATATTGGAGCCTTGTGGATGGATCGATACCCAATATCCACCGGTACTAATGCAAAAACTAAAGGTATAGACATTTATTTTCTAACTTTGCATAATCAGAAACAATATGTCTAAAATATAGTATAACTAAGACCAGACTCTTCTTTTCTTTCTTGCAATTTGTGAGTTAGAATGTAATTTAATTTGCCACATTATTTATCTGCTCATAATTAAACTATAACAAATTATATCGGCAATTCAGCTGAAGGGCCTGGATCAGCATAGGAATTCCATCCAGTATCGTATCGGTGCATCCCTACTTTTAAAAGTGTAAAATTTAAAAAATAAATAAATAAATTGCCCGGCAATATTCATGCACATGGTTACCAATTAAGCACCTGCCCCCTTTTTTAACCCAAAATGAACCTGTTCCTATTCTTGAGGTCATTAGTGTGATTGACGGAGCAGGAGTCTGTGTTACATACGGTGTACAGTTTAAAGGTCCCTCTCTTCTCAGCAGGAGTATGTTCTCACCGTGGAGCTGTCCAGCCGCTGCACTGCTGATGGTCCGACTGTGGAAGACATAACTGGACATCAGTATTCTCTCTCAATCTCATCAAAACCACAGAACAAAAAGCTGGCTACCTTGAAAATTACTCACAATGTAGCAGACAGAAACATCTTTATTAGTTTGAAGTGGGTAACACTAGGAAGAAGATATTAGTATTTAATGAATATTACAAAGAGAGGGGAGCACAGACTGGGGCCATGGGAGTCACTTTTGAGTCTGTTAGAAGTGAACACTAGCCAGCACACGTAACACATACTCTGAAAATTGGCTAATCTTTATAATGTAAAATAATGTCAGTGTGCTTTCTTAAGTTTAAGTAAAATTCAGTTCAACCTTAAGATGTTGGTTATACATTACCAATACTAGTTGCCTATCTGGAATGACAATAAAATAGCCCTTTCTGAGTAGAAGTAATACACTTTTTGGCCAGTGTTCTCTTTTAACAACCAAGGGATGATTGTTTATTGTTTATGATGCTACTGTTTTTTGAGTTTTTTTTAAATTTTTAATTACAAAAAAAGCAGTGCCACGGATCCATAACTTTATCACAAGCTTACATACAGTAATACACGGACCACACAGGTGACTCCAGATTATTTTCAGCCTCCCAAATCAACACCCTTGGACATTTGAATACTACAGAGTTGTAGAGAGGAGTAAAGTGAGAAGGAGAGAGACAGTGGTGGCATGTGTCAGATAATGAACACACAAGATCCAAAAGCTCTGGGCCTCGAGAGGGGCATAGCTGACCTTGAAACCAATCCAAATACATGTCATCAGGACTGTCATCCAGCGTCTCATAGAGGACTGCAGTGCAGCCATCACACAAAGAGAACAAGACAGACCATCAGGAAGCGCAAAGGTGAAACTCGAAAAATTAGAATATCGTGCAAAAGTTTATTTATTTCAGTAATTCAACTTAAAAGGTGAAACTAATGTATGATATAGATTCATTACATGCAAAGCATTTTGATGATTATGGCTAACAGCTTATGAAAACCTCAAATTCAAAATCTCATTTGAATAAGGGTTCCTGAGCCTTTAAATGGTTTTTCAGTCTGGTTTAGAATTATTGAAATAAATAACCTTTTCCAATATAGTCTATTTTTTTTGAGTTTCACCTGTATAAACCCATTAACAGCAGTACTAGTATGGCCGGTCTTCTGTTTTAGAGCTCTAAATGCAGTTATGAGCTGTGTGTGTATGGATGCATTGTGGTAGTGTGTAATAGCAGGTACTCACCATCAGGGGGCAGTCTCCGAGGGTGACCACTAGCAGTGAGCCGGAAGCCAGCGGGGAGTGTCTCTGCAGATCCAGGCATCATACTGATCCCATGCACATCTCGGGGCGGAAACTGCCTCCTCCAGGAAGGGCCTCTTAAATCTTTATCCTCAAACTGGTTTTAAGGAAAATATAAAGAACAGTGGTTTATCAAAAGTCAGAGTGCATTATGGAATTTTCTGTATAACAATCAAATTCATCGAAATTGAATTGAACGATCCCCCACCGCCCCTACACTAAAAACCTAGGGGACACACTGTGAAGACATTTTTGTTATTGGTTGGGGCTGACCTCATCCAGTCGTCGATCAGTGCCCAGAGCCAGCAGGTTGTTGTACTCCCTCTCCAGAATCTGACGTGCCTAAAGAGAGAATAAATAGTATTTTTACACTTCCTGGTTATTCTTAGAAACGCAGCAACAGACCCAGATGACACATTACACTTTTCACACTGCTCTAGTCTGATGAATAAGGATTACATCAACAGTGACAGCATCCTGCCAGAGTGTTTTTTGGCACAATAGTATGTTCTGATTTAGATCCGTCAGAACCATTGGAACACATTTATTCTGGTATCACTATTATTATTTTATATTTTTGGTGGCCATTTTCGACTTTAGTTGATAGGACAGTAGATTGACAGGAAATCAGGGAGAAGAGGGGGGAATGACATCCGGCAAGCTATTGTGAGCCAGATTCAAACTCACGGCACCAGGACTGGCACTGTAGGCTCTGAATATGGCCCGTATGCTCTACTGACTAAGCTAAACCGCGGCCCCACTGTTATCCATTTTTTAAATAAACATGTATCTCTTTTTTGGCAAGGTATTATGTAAGTTTGCGCAAATTAGATGACACAGCGTGGGTGGCACTACTGTCAGAGGGAGAACAAGTGGATCTGTATCAGGACTGTGTCAAGAGCCTGGTTACGTGGTGTGACCAGAACTCACTCATCATAAACTCAGCCAAGACTGAGGAAGTCATCTTTGGCCAACCTCAACTCACCACTGCCCCAGTGGCCATACATCAGGAGACAATCAAACAATCAGCTTCCTTCAAATATTTAGGAGTATATGTAGATAGCGCCCTCTCCTGGACTGAACATGTAGATTATCTCTGCCACAAAATACAACAGCGAATCTACTTTTTAAGAAGACTTAGAACATTTGGAGCCAGTGCAACCATCCTGGACCACTTTTACACCACCACTGTTCAGAGTGTGCTCCTATATTCAGTGTGGCTCTGTGCTCTTTCAGTGCAGCTGAAAAATAGGATACTAAGGCTCCTTAAAATATGTTCAAAAATTGTGGGCCACCCATTGGAAAATACATTGACATGTGCAAGAAGCAAACTGTTCAACTAGCAGACAAGATCTCGTTGGACCCGACCCATGTGTTGAACAGTGAGTTCAAACTTCTGCCCTCTGGGAGGCGTTTCAGAGTGCCGTGCCACAGAAGAAACAGATATAAGAACTCTTTTGTGCCACATTCCATCACACTACTAAACCTGAGAAAGACGACATGAACACATTCATTTAGACATACTACTATTTTCTAACATGAATTTTAGAATGAATG
>JAVQJW010009276.1:0-10389 GCA_036025195.1 Hypseleotris klunzingeri
TATTTTACCATTTGTGCTAATCACTCAATAGTTTACTCTTCTGTCAAAAAGATACACAATTCACTTCTTTACATACACAATATTAATTACATTACATAACTTACATAACCCTTTGATACAATTTTTAGAGTAAATTCTGATATGAGTGAGATTTCTGTTATAAGTAAAGCTAGGTGGGGAGCACTGTAGATCCAAGAAAACAGTTAGTTAATGTCAGGGCCAAAATATTGACCAACTCAACTCAAATTTTCCAATCTCCATTTCTGTGGCCCATCTGCCCATAAAACCACACAGAGGTCATACGGAGTGCCTTTGACAGCTAAAGGTACATCTGATCCATCTGAGCTGAGTTCCCAAAGTCAGGTGAAGTGTAGCCTCTCCCTCTCCTCCACTCAAACAGATGGTGACTGAATGAAGCTGTGGTGGTGAATATTTAGACTGCATGCTAAAGGCCCATCGGAGCTCTAAAGGGCATATGGCAGCAGTCAGACAGGAATAAAACGGCTGGCAGAAACAGAAGGCCAATATCTGCCTCACCTTTTTAAGCTGACAAAACAGCCCTGGCATAATATATTGTTCTGCCAAGAGGTGACAATTTTTGCTGACTGTGAGTTCGCCCAGTGGGAGGCACGCAAGCTGGTATGGGGCCCGCTGTAGCACTTTCTATACAACTTATTATGATGAATGTCAAAGGAATGATGGCTTTTTAAAATGCGTGTATTGCTAATGTCACAGGGCATATGTACTCTGATAGAAGCGTTCAGGGGCCAGATGCTGTGCAACATAAAGTAATGATATGAAGCATTTAGGATGAGCTACTTTAGACTGAAGCCTGAAGCAGATACACAGCTGTCTAAAGGCCCTGCAATATCAATCCAACACACGACCTATGTCACTGACACAGAAATACTGCTTTGTCGTCCCCTTTCTCCCCTCGTCAGTATGTCAAGTCACACAGGCACGAGCCTCCATGGTAACAGAGCCAAGCATGTTGTGTGCATGTGCATGACATAATAACAGCCTTTAGCAGCAGGGAGCACTAATATTAATTTTAGATTTTCTATAAAGGGAGGAGACATGTCTACAAACTGATAAACATATAGCTCACTGTTGTCAGTCATTTTTGCCTCACTCACTTAGCTTCTTATTCTGTTGTGACGATACATCATTTCAAACTGCTAGTTAGGCAGAAATGTAAGCGAGTCTATGTGGCCACAAGCAGTTGTTAAAAGCACTTCTAAATGGCACTAAAAGGGATGCCTGTGGAGTTTAATGGCAGAGGGATTGAGTGACTAAGGAATTTCTTGTTATAAAGCATTACATCTGAGGCTGATCTATTGTTGAGTGTGACATTGTAAATACAGTCAATTAGTTTGTACAGATAACAGTCCCTTCTGTATTGCTGTTTATCTTTTGCTTTTACTGCTTTGGTCACTTTCAGTCTTATTCTCATTGGGAACAACAATAATCATGATGTTATATCAGCTTTATATAGTGCTTCTTGCAACACTCAATAACTGTAAGCATAGTTTGTGGAGCAAGATTCGGACCACCAACCATCTGATTATAGGATGACCTCTCTAGCACTGAGCCATGCAGCCCCACAACATTCAGTGAACTCAAAGTCATTGTATAAATCGGTTAGACTGATTTTCAATATTGCAGAAAACCTGTGAGTTCAAATAATTAAAGAGTAGAAATGTGTAGCAAATGCAATAATGCCTTCAACTGTATTGGATTAGAGCCACCTGTGACACAGGCAGGTAGTGTGTCCAGTACTATGGTTAGTGCACTTCGAGTAATGTAATCCAAACAACATGCAGGAGTCTATTCAAGCAGGATTAGACAATTTTTTTAGTGATTTAACAATATTTTCCACAACACATTTTGTCTAATCACATCCATCAGCGTACATAAGTAAACCACTTTTCCACATCAATAAAATGCAGCTGTCAGCAAAAGAAACTGTTTATCTCCACGTAGATAAAGGTTTCTGTTTATTTTGTATTCCTTTTAAAACTATTTTTATATCACTGTTTTTCTACCTGAGTAAAGGTCCTATGCCTCCAAAAGTCTTATTTCTAAATATGCATCAGCTTAAAAGCTTTTTTGCTTGTGTTTTGTCCAACCAACGTTACTAGGTATTTTAGGTGCGAAAAAGGTGACGTCTGTGTAAAATGAGATCCAGTAGACGGTAGTAAAACGAATCAATGAATATTAATATTACATAAAAATCAATACAGGGCTTTGTTGTAGACACATTAACAGCTCTAACCATTGCCTTGTTGCTAGTTCAGCTTTTGTCTTGTAAAGAAGAGAATATTTGGGGTGAGGGTTGAAATGCTGACGACAATGTAAGTACTGTTAAGTGCATTTCTACAACTGCAAGATCAGAATGGAGTAGGTGTCTAAGTCACTTGACCCATAAATAAGACTGTAGTTTGTTAAATATAGCTACAAGGATTGTGAGATTGAAGATGCCTGGAAGGAGGCCTAGAGGAAGACCAAAATAGATAAATAATAGTGAAAGGACATGAAGTTAGTTGGTATTAAAAAAAATAGAGGCAGATGATTGACAGTGGCAACCCCTCCAGGCAACAGCATTAAAATTAAAAGATTAGTATGTTTTTCCATCATACTTTGCTATTTATCAAAATGGTTCATTCAGAGTCTTATATCAAACTATGAATTTGTTGAACTGTAAAAGAGAAAGTAAAACAATTAGGCTGAATGTGTAGTGAGAAAAGAAAGAATCACAAGTAATGTTTGTAGCTGTGAATGCACTGCCAGACCAAGGCCACCATTTTGGATCGATGTTTGTAGCCTGAGAGAAAGCAGTGATAGGAGAGTGAGAGCGGTGCTTGGAGGTCATCAAAAACAGATAAAGAAGATGGCAGACTGTACAAGCACACTGATGCAGACTGATGCTAGAGGGGCAGAGCCGGCACTGGGACGTGATGCTGAGGTGAGACAGAATGGGGAGGTCCAGTGGTCCTCAGGGAGACCGCTCCACAGGCTGACCACCAAATGGACCATCCACTGTTTCAAGTACTGTCGACTACACAGTGACCACAGGGCTCTGACTGCTTACAAAGCATGAAGGTCTGGAACACGCCGCTGGCTGCTGTCAGGGCAGACTGACTAAATCACATCAAACCACAGCCCAATGTCTCTGCCTGGTGACTTCCTGTTCACTTGACGAAAGAATTAGATCTAATCCAAGCCAATATAGACTGACGTTTCAATACATTTTCATTTCATTTGCTGAAATCATTCCAGTCATAACTGCTATACTGACATAGCAGTTTTTTGTTAGACAGACTGGGCCACTGTTTCTTTGGAATATTACTTTTTTATTATTTCTTATTTTATTATGTCTTTGTGTTATTCTATTCACAGCTAGTTTTGTAGTTAAGTAGATTTGTAGTCCGAGACCAATCCAAGACCAGAGTGAACTGGGACAAAGACCAAGACTTTTAGGGTCAGAGATCGAGTTCAAGGCCAGACACAGATTAAAGCTAAATAAAACATAATAGCACAAAATATAATGATCTCATTTTAATGTGTTAAATGTTAATTAAAAAATATATTCTTTAAACAATTTTTTAAAAGTAGTATTCTCTTTAATCTGATCCGATCAGAGCTGTTAAATGAAGAACCAACAGATTTAAAAACTCATTTATCCCTATGTCCATCACCCTGCTTAACAAGCTAAACAGCTAATGGTACATGTGTATGTTGTTGTCGTCATATTGCTGACAAATGTGGTCAACCTCTGTGTAACCTGTGTCTATGTGTTTCCCTTTGGGACAATAAAGTGTATTCTGATTCTGAGTATTTAATCTCCAAACAATTCATTATGTTTAACTAAACTAAATTATGATCAACCCAAACTTTATCCGCTACTTTAAATCATCACTCATTTCCAGACTATGTTGTTGTTGTTGTAAAGTTGCTTTCCTGGCGTTTGCTTTCCGCGCACGTCTTTGTTTATCTCTCAGAAATAGTTGGACATTAATTAAGCATGCAGGAGTGACACTTTGGAATTATCTGCCTCTTCCTGTGTTTGAGGAAGCTGCTCGTCCATATTGATGCTGACAATTACATGCTGTGATTAATGGACTGAAGGGAGGGGCGCTGTACTTTGAGTGGTTTCCCTATCCGCAGACGAGAGCTTACATCCTTCTTTGAGATGATTAGAATGCTGAGTGAAAGCTTTATAGCCGCTGAAATTACACCACTTCTGCAACTTAAATTCAAAGAAGGGGTTTGGTACATTGCACTAAAGACCCGTATATTAGGACAGACTTTTGCCATGGCGACAAGTGGTATATAGACAAGCCTTAAATGTATAAAAACAGACACAAGCGGTTAGCGGTTCAAATGCAAAAACTAGGCTGATATCATGTAGCTTTTATCTGTCAAATATCAACCGAAATTGGTAATGTTTTCTACACACACACAGACAGCACACACGTCAATCAGAAGCCACTTCCCAAATAAACAAGGCAAACATTTTTAGCCTTTAGCCTACAGACAAGTAAATATGCTAATAAAATCTAATATTTTCTACCAAATCACAAGCACAAAGAAATAAATTTTTTTGATTGCTGAAAATAAATCACAACAAAATTGCTTATTGACAAAATTGTATCTATTTGTGTTACTTGCAGCTTAAGCATCAACCACTTTTCCCTTTAGCAGCCTAGCTATTACCCCAACAGAGTGAATTAAAAAAAGACAGTAGCACATATTAGCTCAACTTAATAGCAGACATTAACACGCTCTGCCCAGTAACCACGTAATGGATGTGCCTTCATTGTGTACATGTCATGTGTGGCCTTATTGGTTAGTACAGGCAGGCCAAATGATATGAGACACACACCTTCACATCACCAGCCAGCATTTGCAGTTCTCTATCTAATCTACAGCCTCTGCCAACACAATGCTCCTGCTATATTGATGTATTGAGGGCAAACAGTTACTTCAAATAACAATACAGTGTCCATTGGACCATTATCTGCAGACACACATCCACGGCACTTTATCCCAGGGCAGCAATGCATCTTCCAGTCGATCACTCGGCTAATGCGTGCTGGCAAAGGTCTTAGCAGTTGTTCATTTGTAATTGTTTTGGTCTTCAGTCAAGCAGCCGATATGCTAGGAGTGAAAGCTAAGCCGTGGTGGTAATAGGGGCGGCACCTCACATCATTCTAGTAGATTTAATAGCCAATATATTTATCACAATAGCTAATTTATCTCCAGAGTTGTATGGGATGTGTAATAGTCCTACCTGTGAACTTAGCTGGGGTCAAAGTAGAAGTTCCTCCTTTGTTACATGCAGAAAATGGTGCATTCTGGGCACAATGGCTGTAAATAAGCAGATGTAATTCCAAGATTATATTACCAAAGCAGCTGGGTGATTCAAAGTACTAGAAAGTAAAGTTGTGCTAGCCCAACAATTTCCAACCTGAATTTCTGAAATCATAGTAACATCAAACTTATATACTACTGTAGCAATTTATGACTGACCCACACAGATATTAATGACTGAGAAGTGCAAGTGATTCCAAGATGGTGCTAAGGATCACTGCATGTAACCTATTTTTGCAGTTTGGTGCTAGTTAGCTTATAGGCTACATTTGGTCAAACAGTTTGGCCCATCAAACAGTTAGACAGTATCTATATGTAAACACACTAAATCTGTAGAAATAAATAAATGAATACCAGCCATCTCCTTTTGATTCCAGTTCCTGCATCCATTCTGTTCACAGTGATGACTGGCAAAACCTACACAGCTGCAACTGATTTGAATTTATACTGCTTGCAATGCATTCTGGGAACTGACACAATTGAAATGCAGAGCTTCTTCAATTCCGAATGAGGATATAGCTTTGTGTTTAAATTTTGTATAAACTAAGGCAAAAAAATTCTATAGGTTCAATTTAAAATATAGATTTCAGATTGGAGGTCTCCAGAACCATTTCACTCAAATGTAAATAAGTCTGGCCATTTATACAGTAGATTTATAGCAATTGTCTACACCTTAAAGATTATAAAGAACAATACACATTATATAAAAAAGACTAAACATATTTTTACTTATCTGGATACTTTTCCTGTGGATGTGCCTCTCATACAGTCATTGGCCCGCCAAACACTATTGTCCAAAAATAGACAGTTTCAGCTATTTTTTATTTAACTTTTAAACTTTTGGAGCGTTATATCCAACTCTGGGACAAAGTAAGGCATGCTGAACAGTGCACTGTAGTCCACGCTAAAGGTCAAACCAGGGACACTGTGTAGAGCATGGTCAGTGCCAATAACTACTACTGCCCTTCTCTGTGCTGTTAAAACTCCTCTCTTAGCCCTGGCCGGTGTCAGCGTGAGGTCAAGTCTCTCTGATTAAACACATTACTCTCCTGACCTGGTGATTGCTTCCTGTCAGTGCTCCAAGTATGTGGTTAAGTAGGCCCCTGTAATTTTTGGTGCTTTCCCGATGTACCACTCAGTAATTGGAATCTTGATGCCAGAGCCTTGCAGAGAGTGCGGTATGCGGCAGACCTCCTTAAGCTAATGGCTGATATGGACGAGGTGCTCCTCCAAGTGCTTTTAAATGCTCATTTGCGCCGTCTGCCTCTGGGCGCATTACCGGCTCCCTTATTAGTCATGCCTTCATGCCGCACTGACACTGATGTTGTGCTGAGTGATGGTCATCAGGGCAGACCACAGATGCTGCCTGTTGATGATGATGATTGAGACTGTTTAATAGGCGCTCAGCCGTGGCAAATGTGGTCATCAAGCCAATTCACAGTCACATTACTGTATGCTAATATTACTTTTATTTAGTTAGACTATAACCGTGATAGAGAGCCCAATAAGAATTTCACCACAGCTCTGGCCATTATACAGGCATCAACTGGAACTTTAAATTTGAGAAAATAAGACTGGCTGTTAGCCCTGTTTTGTTCTGTTGTCTAACACATGTTTTTGAGTCTAATCCTTAAAGCTAATCCCAAAGCTGCTGTTGGTTGCATTGACAGAAGTGCCAAGGTACTTGTAGTTGGTCAATACAGTTGTCAATTACGATTTGTGCACCCTTCTTTCAGAAACACCTTCTGGTTAGACCACCCCAATGCACTGAACTGCGCTGTTTGAAATCAGATCATGATAGACTGAAATTTTAGAGATTCAAGATTCATTTATTAATGGCCACAAAACAAGTTGGTAGAATTTGCTTCCTGGACAGCATGGCATGAACACAACTTCACAATCTTATCAGTGAAGGCACTGATAAGTGGTTGGGAGTGGTTATAAAGCTTTCATTTTTTATCATTAGTAAATTCGTAAACAACTTACCTTGCCCTCACACGACACAAACTGTGAACTTCATGACTTGATGTAACGATGCTAAATGTGGTGTTCTCCATTGCTGCAAACATTGCATTAATTAGTTGTGATGTCTCATTGTAGAAGCCCTTTTGACATGGGGTGGAAAGGATAATAGGTAAAGCTTTACATTATGGCACGGTAAATAATATGGTAATAGCATGGTAATATAATGGTAATAAATAGTTAATAACATGGTAATTGTGTGTAATTACTATGAAATTACCCATGTATTTCTTTGATAATAAACTGGAATCAGGGCTGCAAAATGCACATCTGACTGTTCCTACTCTATTTTGTGGAAACATGAACCTCAAAAGTGATGTAGACTTTACTTACTAATAGTAATAACTACACACAAAGTGCTGCAACAATTCAACAAGTACACATTTTACACACCAAACAAATTAGGGTGGTTACATAATAGTTACATCATACAAAAAAGAAATTGCCCATTTCCTTTGATTTGCCCAGCTTCTGTGGACATTTCCGTACATCATCTGGCCCTCTAAAAAATGGCGGAGCACACGTATGTCATTGTAAACATGCTAACACCCTGTTTTACCAGTGTACTGTGGGTGTTTAGAATAGCGCCGGTCGCCTCTCCTGGTCTGAGACACAGGAAGAAGTGGGATGTAGATATCCTCTGTGGGTCGATATACGAGCCGCTAAATTACCTCGCTTTTGAAATTGAATAGGCTTCCTGAATGATTTAAGGGCCGGCTTTATGGGAATAATGGAGAGAGAGAGTGCGGTAACACAGTGTGAACAAGGTAACAAGGCCCAAACAATAAACACATAAGGGTGAGGTTCATAAATGGATACTCACGCATAAGCCGTGTGGATAAACATATAAGAGGGAAGGATACTGTAAATAAAAGGCTCTAAATCTTTTTAATGGGGGTCTAGGAGAATAAGGAAGACTCCTTATGTTCATAGACCCCAATCCATCAGCAGAACCATCTAACTCTCCCCTGTCTCATCACCACCTCAAACATATCATCATACTCTCCTCCATCACCTCCTTAGTTTCAGAACCATCTCTAAATTACTACCTAAAACAACTCTCAGCATCTCAGCAGCAGAACCATCTCACTCTTCTTCATTCTATTACAACCTGAACATGAACCTTATCAAACTCTTTTATCTCTGCCTCAGCAGCAGAACCATCACTCTTCCTTCATTCTTTCATCACCACCTAACCAGCCCCCATCACCAATTGAGCAGCAGAAACATCTCACTCTTCTCCATCACTACCTCAGCAGCAGAACCATCCCACTCTCCTCCATCACTCTCTCAGCAGCAGAACCATCCTACTCTCCTCCATCACTCTCTCAGCAGCAGAACCATCTCACTCTCCTCCATCACTACCTCAGCAGCAGAACCATCTCACTCTCCCCTATTACTACCTTATATAGCAGAACCATCTCACTCTCTTCTTTCCAATTGACAGGTCATCAGCCGAGCCATCTAACTTTGACCCATCACCACCTCACACTCTTCCCCATCACCAACTCAGCAACACAGTGAAATATTTATGCTGTTCTTTCATTGAACCCAGTAAGTTTAATACCAAGAGGCAGGTAGATTACAGGCTCTAGTTCAAAAGTGACACTCTAGAACTGATAGTGGCAGATGAAAAAGTAGAAATATTGATTGTCCAATAACAATCTGAAATCTCCACAAAAAGGCTTTTGTAAGTGCAGGCGTTTTCAGCTAAATTGCAATAGGTGACTGGATGGGCCAACTTCGAGTAACCACCTGGGCTTCTAACAATTTGATCCAATCAGAGCAGCGCAGTTTTGTCTACACAGTAACAGCTGCTTTGACATCCTAACTACCTGTGTTGCTGTAAAAGAAAAGTAAAGAAAAGCCACGTGATTATATGGAGTATTTTCATTGCCACTGTACACCTGTCTAGAGAATTTAAATTGCCCATAGTAAATATAATTGGTGAGATCATTGAGTCTAGTATTTGAAGTATTTGTCTCTACGTCAGCCCTGCAACAAACTAGTCATTTGTACACCCTCACGTGGGATAGACTGTCAGATATGCCGTAACGCGGCCATAGGAACTTTAAAAAACCACACCAACTGCACCATGAAAACATATGTACATAGTCAAGGTGGTAATTAGGAAGTGAACCAGCAACCTTCAACCAGTCTACCACCACTCACTGCAGCCTCCAAATATTAACTTTTCTCTTGACTTGCTTTGACTACCTGCAACTCCAAATTGTCAATGATCATAGCACCAACCTGCATTTTACATTAGTTAAGGGGTAAATGTTATAACTACTGTATTACTTTGATCCCTTCACTTCGCTCTTTCCTTTGCCTTATTGTGGAGTCAGCCATTTTCTCTGCTATTCACACTCGGAAAATTTGAACAGTCTCTTAACACCGAGAAGGTAATTTGACATTTACAATGGTTTCATTAATGCCTTTTTCTCTTAAAAGGCCATTCTTCTTGTCTCTCATCATTCATTCCTCCAAGCCTCTTTATATATATCCCTTTATACTGTTAAACGCCAGCTCTCAACCGCGCCTTTGAGTTTTTTTAATACCGCAATTCTTCCCCTTTTGTATTTTACATTTATTCCACCTCTATCGAATGGGAATAGAATAGAATAGTTGTATACTCATGCAAAAACTAAACAAGAAGCTGCTGAAATACTTTCAGGAGCCATGGTATCAGTGTCCCACTGGCTTCAAAACTCCTGCTTACATCTTAATAGAAAGAAAACAGTTTGTATGTTTTTCTCACGACAGCCATTAGGCGACCAACAACCATCTGTCATTGTTAATGATGAATGTCTAGGTGTGGTGGACCCGTTCAAGTATCTGGGTGTAGTCTTTGATTCTAACCTGTTATTCAAGCAACATGTTAAAAAAATTACAAATACAATCAAATTTAACTTATCAAATTTTAATCATGTCAGACCCTTTCTTACTCTTGATGCAGCAAAAGCATACATGCACGCAATGATTTTTACTCAT
>JAVQJW010009650.1:0-11352 GCA_036025195.1 Hypseleotris klunzingeri
TATATATATATACAGTCTTATACTTGCAGTTTTGTAAACAGTAAACCATATGTACTGCACTAAAACAAACATATTTACAATTCTTAATATAGTATATATCATGTACTCTTTTGATGTAATTCGAGTAAAATTAGTATGGGAGAAAGGCAGTTTTGGGAGAAAGGCAGTTTTGGGAGAAAGGCAGTTTTGGAAGAAGCCAAAAGTGTCACAGATAGAAGGAACATGTGGGAAGCGGGATGAGAAATGATTTGGCTGATTTTTGTCAAGAACACTGTAATCCATTAAAAACATCACTGGAGGCAATGTCCCCCCTTAACAGTTGGTTACTTAGGTAGGGTATACTATATATAACTCCAGTGCCCAAAGATGAACAGATGTGCTTTTCCGAACAAGCTGCCATTGACATTTCCAAAGCTGCTCTGGGGGTCTCCTGCACCTCACCATATGACAGCCATGGAAGGGGATATTGTTTGCTATCAAAACAAAAAAGATGTAGCCTACCCTGCCATCTTAGCTCTTGTTCTGTTCTATACAAAGAATGAGTCTGGTATTTGTCAATTACATTTAGGGCCACAGAGAATGGGACGGATCAACGCAGATGAAATGCAAATTAAAGTCTGAATTATTATATTCGTACATGTAGTACATCAATTTAGTGTACTTGTGTGACCCTGGATAATATTTAACATGTATCATGATCATATCATTGCCCCTATACTGTGATATGTATTGAGGGTTCCACGCAATACCTTCTATAAAGTAGGTTGAAAATTGTTGTAAAATTCTTGCCATTATTATTATAAATAAAAAATAACTTGGAATGATGATGATAAATATAGAGAAAACAACATTGCATGCAGTCTATTTTATTTAAAGAATCCTCACTGGTCAGTAGAAAAAATACCTGAGTGGGGGACAGCTTGAATGATCCGAAGAGTTCTTTAGCAAAAACAGACAACTTTATTCAAGTTTAGGATAATCAGCGAAACTGAAGTCGATTGGCTTTAGTCAAGGGGGCATGAATTAAGAATAGTATTGAACAAAAATATACCTTTTAAACAGTAATACATTTTTGAAAACAGTACAAAGAGTCTTAGCTCAGATTTTTAAATGGCTCTTATCTGTTTTTGCAAATGACCTCTTTACATTCACTTGAGTGGTCGGGCTGGCCAGACTCGATAAGATGAGCACTGAGAAAAAAGTGTGAAAAAAAGTGTGTTTTGATGGCACATTTTTCAAAAAGAAAACAAAAAAACCTGATAATGACTTATAGCCACTGAAGGTTAGCTACAGCATGTATAGTGAATAAAATGACAAAATCCATTGCAGGTGGTATTCAAACCATGAATTCCCCAGAGTGGTCGGGTTGTCAGGAGTTGTAACTGTTACGAATGGCTAATGTTGCTTGTTAGCATGGCGGGTAGGCTTGGCAAAGGAGCAGGAGGTTGGACGAGCAGAAAGAGTATCTATTGATCACTATGAACCTTTCGCAGCGGTGCACTCCTGATGAGGTGCGGCTTCTCTCTTAACACCATACATGACCTGCATAAAGGCCATCCATCACAGTGCGCACAGACCCATTTCTCCTCCTGTCACCGGCAGGGAAGAATTTTTTCAGTGTGTCTGTGTCAACGTTGGTGTGTGCGTCTAGCGGCGAGCGTGTGTGTAATGAAGGGTGGTGTTCCTCCGCAGGTGAGGCCAGAGAGGTTTGGGGTTGACCTAGTTTAGCTGTGGGAGAGAAATATCACCTCCGTGGAGAAGAGGTAATTGGCTGCCTCCGACTGTCCTTCTGGCTCATTGTGGGCTGTAATAGGTAATTCACATAGGCCCTTTTAAAGACCTCTGTGTGAGTAAGGTAAGCATGTGTGAATCCGAGTGTGTCTTTTTATGTCTGTATCGTCTTGTGCACATTTCTGCTGCTGCTGTAGATTAATTAACCTCTGCCTGTGTGGTGTTTTGCTACAGATCTGGGCCAAGTTTTAGTCTTAGTTCTCCAGACATTTGCACGAGTAGTCAAAACATGCTCAACTTCATTAATTTATTTAGTGAGTTGTATAATGCATTGTGCCCTCAGCTTTGAGGTCAGTTCAGCCAGCAGTTACTTAAGGTATTAAATTAACAACATTCCCAGCAAGACCAACAAGACACAAACTACAAACTGCATTTTCCCCCCACTTTTTTATCGTGTCTGTTTTTTAACGCGTCCATGTTCTTATTAATTATTACTGTATATTACTCCTATGGTCCAGAATTGAGAGCTTCTAATTTATAAATTAATGAATAACTTTTATTAATGTGGCATGCATAAAATATATGCCCAAGACAGCACCAATTAAACAAAGACCATTTTTCAGACAATAGGTAAACAAGTATGTTTTCAATTATAACACCACAACCACAACTATGTTAGTGATATAAATAATTAGCAATTCATTTGTGTATGAATTTTAGTCCATGCTTATATAAAATGTATATGCGCAAATGACAATCCAGCCAGAGGGGATTACAAACCATCGAACCCTGCACAAGGGGCTGTTTGGTCCCAAGCCTGGATAAATAGAGACAGTTGCACCAGGAAAATAATGAATCCACCAAGAAACCATTGAAAAATTATTGCATGCTTGGAGGCAGACGATATGCAGTGGAATGAATAGATAATAATTTAAAGAAATACAGTAGGCACACATTATAGAGTCCCTAAACAACATTTTTATCATAGAAATGTCATTTTTAATTTTATGCACAAATCACTTATTTTGGTTCTCATTCCTCATATAGCTAAGGTAACCCAGTACAATAGTATATTTTCTATGGATGATTTTGTATGGAAAACACAACTGATATTCACACTACCCTCGTGAGAACGGAGAAAAAGCATTTCAAAAACAGAAGTGAAGCCAAGCAAATCAGACAGGCTAGCCAACCCGACACGTACATTCAGAGTATATTTTGTTCGAGTTGTTCACCAAAGCTGAGTGAATGGGGCTGTGTTCTACCTGTCTGCGGCTGGCTGTAGTTGCTCTGCCTCTCCCGGTGTGATCCCAGGGTCAGCCTCAGCTCATGCGTGTAGTCCGGCAGCGTTTCACGAGAGGTGTACGATCGGTGATGGGCACGGCCGTCCTCACTCTCGTCCGATGAACTGGTGTAGGACATCTCCATCTCATGGCGGCCCTTGGACAACGGCTGGTATGGTTTACTGTCCATCTCCTCCATGGCGTGTAGGGCTCCACTTCAGTCGGTCAGCACAGCCACAGCACAGAGCGCAAAGTCTGGGAGAAAGAAAAGAATAGCACAAGGTAAATGGAAAAAGTAAAAAATACAAAAGGGAAAGACAAGCAGGGGATAAAGAGGAATAGTGATAGAGAGAAGTGAAAGAAAACAGGATGAAGGAGTAAAATAGCACAAGAAGCTTGTTATTGAACACGGCGGAACAATAGAGCAACATCTGCTCATTCCAATTACAGCCGGCATTCATAAACAGTATTTGGCTGCTTTCATATTTCACACCAAAGGTTAGTCCCAAATCAATACGCCGTGGAGGGGAGTGTGATGGTGGCCATTAAGACTGCTGCATGTGTTTGGAAAGAAATTGGACTGTATCAAGTGTGCTTCTCCCCAGCTTTATCTCTATTACAAGCATTGACAACTCCTGATAAATCAACAAACCTTCAGATAAGGCTGGACGCCTGTCGCTCTCATTACACATGAGTCACCAGCTCCTAAAGTAATGATGAAAAGCCATTAGACAGTCACTTTTGCAGTGTCAATGTCGTCTCAAACTGACTCATGATAAATTAGCTCTATATCAGCTTCGATCCCTTTCAGCTAGCCACGTCTAAATCTATTCCGGATAAGGCCCAGTGCAATATGCAATACCACCATAACTAATGATTGATTAGGACAATGATTATAGCACAGACAAAGTGATTAGAAAATACTTCATTCGCATTAGCTCTCTTTTTTTTGCCATGCCCTGCCCGAGGCCTTTCCAGCCTATTTCCTCCAGATATAAAGCTTCTAAATGGAGCTTGAGAGGGTCATTGCTCATAGAGACAAAGTGCTATGGTATTGACCTCTTCAGGGAGTCCTGTAGTCCATATATCAAAGCCATTAGAGCGTGCCTGCTCAATACCTCAGAGATCTGCAGCACAGGGTGATCACCACTAGTCAGATACAAGTTTACAGCTGACCTTTCTACCAGTGCAGTAATGCTTTTATTCCACCTGAAAGAGTCCTCTCCCTGGCCTCAGTGTAACCCTGCTCATCCTCACTTGGCCCAGTTTGCATGCAAAGCTTTGTGCACACACTTCAGAACTTCACCCTGACAGGAAGAAGCACTCAAAAAAAGTTTGTTTTACATTTTAGGCGTCTATGACCTAAAAAACAACAGTTTATAGCTTGGCTATTGCCAAGTTTTTTTGTTGTTGTTTCTCTCTGCTGTTGGTGTCAGCCATCTTGACCCATGAACTTAAACATAAATGTGCCAATGTGTGCTCATGGAGCGATATGCTGGGGTCACCAATAATCTAGACTCATATGCAAATAAAGATGGATAAAGATTGTTGCTTTGCTAGTGTTAAGAAATGCCATTTTGGTGGGCCAGTCACCCTCATACCCCAACTGATCACAATACAATTCAGTCAACCTTTGACAAAATCCTCCATAGACATTACCCCAAAATACAGTTTCTATTAAAGCTTATACCAGTTATGTTAACGCTTTGAATATTTGTATCAAAAACAGTATTCATATATTATTAATACCTTTGCGTGTGCTCGCTCTAACAGCGTGAATGCTGTATGCTTCCATGACCCACAACCCACCACACATGCACTCTTGTGGTTCTCTGCAATCAAGATGCCTTTCATTTTGATTGGCAGGAGTTATTGCGAGGAATCAAAGCCCACTATTATCTGTGCTGCCCTGTCAGAATGGGATTGACTGGTGTCACCTTCTCTCTGGTACGGCGAGGTAGCGAGTATACATTACCCTGTGAGCTCGGAGCTAGCTTCAGGCGCTGACTGCTGTCTGTCTCTACTGAGGCTCTCTGTCCTGTTTCATGTCTGTCACACGCTTACACGCAAGAATGAAAGCATGCAATCCCGGGCAAAGCTGTGGCCCACGTTCCCTCATCACATCCATGCACACACACATTTAGACACACAACAAACACATGGCCCTGTCAGCCTGCTTAGTGCTAAAGACGTAAGTCTTGCATGAACACTGACAGTGTCTGGTTAAAAGTCTCACCTCTTTCAGTCACATTTCACCATCTTCCTTAAAAGTAGGCAAGTCAAGTCTAGCGATTTGATTTCAAGTCAAGATGTAGGTCATGCTTTCAGCTTGCACAAATAACTATCAAAGTCTTACTGTGTAAAACACCTGTAGGTACATGGTTCATATTAGGGATGATATAAGTTTTTCTGATGGTATGTTAACCTTGACGAAAAATATCACAATGTCATGCAATCACAGTATTAAAAGTAAGAAAAATAAAGCTTAGCCTCCCCACGGCTCCCAAGCATCTTTGAAAACACTGCATTACTGTTACGATGCATATTAAGCCTGTAAGATTAATTGACGCATATACTTCTACACCAAAATTAAAACCCTTTCCTTCCATGTTCATCTTGTTCTTGCTCACCAACCTTGCACCACACCACCCACAATCCAACTCATCTTCTGAGGCCCCTGCACTTAGTGAAGTAAGCCTGCTGGCGGGGGTTATTCCTGCTAATTCTAGCCCGCAGTGGGGTGCCCATTAGGGGGTTTGATTCTTCGGTTTGATGTCAAAACCTGGAGGTTGTTTTTTCAATCCGGGCGCACTTCAAACAAGACACATGGTTCAATCTGTACAGGACAAAGCATAGTTCAGCACCTGAGTACAACACCAGCCTGGGTTTACAAGTGAGGAATAACCAAGTGCCTTGCTGCAGTCTACTATTCATAGAAAACACACAAGGACAGCCAGGGAGAGGTCTGGGGTGCTTGAATAATTAGCAAGTGCAAATTTGTAAAGCCGGAACCTACAAGATCTGTACCATGGCTGTCATATTTTATTTATGTGTGGAGCACAGGACTACATGCTACACCGAGAGATCTCTAGTGAAACTAACTAAGTATTTAACGGATGCATGATATACTGGCACGGACTAACAACTGATCTTAATCATCTCAGCACGGGACCATAGTATGTAAAATTCATTGATTTGAATGATTAATGTGTCCCAAACCAGAGTGCGCTGCTACTGTATGTGTGCTCAGTGGAATACTAATTTATTGATAGGGCACTGTGACAAATTAAAGCAATATTTAAAGAAAGAATTGGTCTGCAAAGAAAACCCTCAATGGATCTATGTTAGATTGTTTGCTCTTTAAGTAGATCATCACTGAGCCAATGTTCTGCATGCCTCACTGTGGATATTATGGGGCAATATTATCAAAAATGTATGTCACAGTATTTCTTACAATTATGATGGTATGGAAGTATTTATTATTTTGTTTTTAAGAATGTAAGCATGCAATACAATTGTAGCCACAGTTTTAAATAAAATAAGTTAAAATGAATGAGGTTGTTCTCAAGAGACAAAACAAAAAGTGACATGCATAACGTGGAAACTGAAATAGAAAACTCATCAATCCAATATGTATCACTTTTACAATTAATACACTATGTCACCCTGCCCTCACGTAGTACATACCGCACATGTAATTGTGGAATTTTTTATTCAATTCTAATCTATAATTTATCAGCATGTAATGAACTCCTCACTGCTCGGTTGAAAATTAATACAAAGTGACAACATTGAGTGAAACACATGCACCACATTACACGGTTATCTCTCCCCTCCGCACTTTAACCCATTTCTTTTAGTCTCTTATCGCTTCTTCATTCTTCCACACACATACAAGCACTCAGGACTGATAATCCACGGCCCCAGAGTTGCAGTAATGTCTAATGGGACCCCTGCACTTGCTTGATCCTCTTCTATCCACCCATTCACTCAACAACACTTCGACCATAGACCAGTTGGCTAAATCTGCTTATAAAAAGTCAACAGAGGCTCCATGCGCAGTTGCTTTTAAACAGGATTTACACTCCAGTCTTCTTCAATGGGACGGGGTCTCTCTAACAACAACAACACTAACAAACAAAAACAGCATTCAAATGATTGTATGCATACATAAAGGCGGGCGCCATGAGGAGAAGTCAAAATAGATTTACACATCGCAATCTCAAATAAATGCAATGAAATCATGACGCCCGGGGAGAGCGGGATCATGCAAAATGTGAAAAGAGAGCAGCTGTGAAAGGATTGGGGCCAGGCAGTGGCAGTGAAATTGAGTTTCACATTGGTAAATAAACAAGGAGGATGGGAAGAGCAGCGCCATCCAACAATATTAGCCCCTCAGATTATTGATACAGTATAGTTGCACAGGATTACACATACATATCCACCATGCAGAGAGGGTCTTGGTTTCAAAACAGCTCAGAGACCCCTTGTCAGTGGGATGTTACTTTATTCCTTAGCTCAGGACATTTTATTTATTTCTGAGCAGCTTGTTTGCACAGTGACAGGCTAATCTCGCCCGCTAAACAGACCTCGCAAGCTATAGGAATAACAATGAGAAATCTTGGTCCATGTAAAAACAAAAATGTCAAAAGTGTAAAGTGTTGACAGTCCCAGTTGCTGTTAGCTAGCTAGTTTGTCATTTTGCCTTCTATTACAATGGTTTAATCATCAGAAGGAATTGAGGCGTAGTAGTTGCAAATGCAGAACCGAGGCTACATGTCCTACGGGAGTAAACACTGCAGAAAAAAAAATTATGTCTAAGCGCGAGTGTATATGTAAAAAATTGCCTCTAAATGATATCTTTCTATTCAGCGCTTCGGTTTCTTCAGGCATATGACGGGGACACCTCAGATCACACGACCTGGACCCTGTTATACCTGAACCACCCAAAACAAAACACACTGCCCACAGGGAGGAAGAGCGCGGGAGGCAGGGATGAGAAGAATAGCACAGATAGTGAGTGATGGCCAGATAATAGAAGATAGAGAGATTTCACAGTGAATATGTGAAGAATTGAAGGATAGAGAGATCGCCAAGCGAGACATGGAGTGATAGAGGGTTTTAATTAGAGGATAAGGGCCTCGCTGTCTGTGGGCGGCAACACTCTCCTCACGTACTTCTGCTTTCATAGCCGATCAAGCCTGAAATCCAAGTTTACCAGCACATACTGTAGCGCAGACTAACCGATAAACATGAATGGCATACAGATGTGTGCAAGGACACTAAGGCTGGGCAAGATACTGTTTGTACCAGATAGTTTCTGTTCTTGAATAATAGGGAGTGTATGAACACAAGTGAAAACAATTGATTATTAATGCAGCATTCACTTTATGAGTTTCTTATTTTTTGCTGCAGCATAGCCCTTGTGAACTACCTATTTGAATACTTGACTGTAAATCTTATTTTATCTGGTATAGTTTGCTAAGATACAAAAAACTGTTTAAAGTTTGACCAAAATTGCAATGCTTTTTTAAATAAATACTGTATGTTATCAGTGAATACAATGGAAAAACTAATGCAATACACCAGCCATTTTGAAAGTCAGAAGTGTCTTTGCCCCCTGAAAACTCGGAAAAACTCACACGGCCCCCTAATCTTATTTAATTTATTATAATCAAAGTCACCTATTCCAAAAGAATATTTTTAGTAACAAACAGAGGCCCCCTTGCAGACCTCGAGGGTATATGTATAATATAACATATATATACATAAGTTTGAAGAATACAGTGATGTGATTCATTGGTTATTACGCCTAGCCATATTGGACACCACCTAAAATTTAATAAACAAAGACCCAAAGCATGAAAGACAGAGTGACATTCAACATGGACAGACATACAGCTATACCCTTCGCCCACACGACCACTTATAGCATTCATACTGAACCGACAAACAACACACTCGAGCGCCCACGCAGCATACGGAGAGAGAAAAGGCCAGTAAAGATGATGTTGTATAAACCCGAGCCTGGTTCATTCTCCACATTATTACTCTGCCTGTACCTTTCAGCCTCCAGTGAGCAGCCCACCTTCATTATAGCATCCAAGGTTAATGCAATGGAAGAACCAAGAGCTAGTTTCTCAAAGGTGTTTTAGACTGCTCTATACCATTAGTCCAGTCTAGTAGCTGTACTTTTCTAAATCATTGTTGTTTTTTGTTATAGCTGAACTCTTGAGTGAACTTCTTTGAGGAGTACATTGATGGAGCAGTAAAAATCTGTTGGTAAATTGTACATTTTTTACAAAACCAAAAGCTGCAAGGAAAGAAGATGATTATTTTTGAATTATTACTGGCCATTTATTTTTATTCACCATAGTTTCACAGTGGACAGACAGCAAGCTGAGCTGAGCCAAAAATCAAACTCCAATTATAACTGGCCTATTATATATTATTTTACAAGACAGGGTGAAAGTTATAAGTAAGTTGCTGTATATTTATAGATGATTTTAGTGAGTATTTGCCCACTTGTGTTACAACCAGTGAGGACACGGACAGTAACAGGTGTAAGCATCGAGTATGTCCGCTCTCATTGCAGTGTCAGTGTAGTCAGGGGCTGAATCCATTGCGTACTCTCAGACTATTTATAGTGGACAGGGGACAAATCCCATACGGCACTGAATGAATGCGGTGAGGAGTAAAGGTCCTATACACTATTCATGGCCTTCAAGCAGGGGAGGAGCTACGATTTAAGATTTACTATAGCCATTTGATCTTGACCTTAACTTGGGTAATTCTTTTATACAGAGTAGCTGTTTTCCCCAAGATATCTACTCCTACTACTTTCCCAGATATCTAAATCCATTCACTGCTCCACTACAAGTCCAAAGAGTAAACAAAACTCACAAAGGGCAAGAATAATCCACAACAAAGGCACATTCACGTTCATTAGACCACACACACGCACACACGCACACAGACACACACACATGCAGCTCCCCAAAACCACTTAATCAATATTCCTGACAAGCCAAAGCCTTATTCAACACATTTGATATTCCTCCTCTCACGCAAGATAAATACGTGTCACTGTCCGCCTCGCAGGACTAAAAAGGCTGTTCACACTAACTCGCTTTGCAAATAAAGCTTTACATCAAGACTGACAATCTCCTAAGCTCTCAGCATCACCACTGCTTGGGAAAAAAGCCTCTTTCAATAATGCATTTGACCGCTAAAACCTTCGGCACCCCAAAGAAAGCTAAGTGGGAGCATTAGAGATGCAGAATTAATAGATATATCAATGCCATTGATTGTATGAATTGGATTGGGTGATTAGCAATTTAGACAGTGTTTCCTGCACATCCCCCTTTATGAAGTTGTTGATTACACAGAAATGAGTGAGTAAAGAACATTAGCACTGCAGTAGTGTCTCTGAAAGGATCTCCTAGCCGCTCACGAGTAGCATTGCAGATTGATTTTTCTCAATGCTAAGTGGGCTTATCTTCCATCTACACAAAGCAATGTGACGCTTGTCATGTGTAAAACCCAGGCGTACATGAAGGGAGAAGGCTGTTTTGCAAGTCTTTCTGCAGTTAAAAAATGTTGGAAAATACAAAGAATTGAATTTCTGAATTTTTGGATTAAAAAAATGGTTTATGGTTTACTATATCATCTTCAGGGTTAGGCAGGGTTCCCCTTAGTCAATGGTGCAGTGGTTACTTAGATGATGTTCACACAATTTTTGGACACTTTTAATTAAAAACAATGCCCCTTAAGACATTTCAATTAGTTTATGAGTTAATTTGAAACTCATAGGTATATACTACTTCCTAGATTTTTGAAAGTTTAACAACTACTTTACAGCGCATGTCAAAAGTCTTGAGTGGTGCCTGCAGCTCCTCTTGTTCCTCAGATGTGCTCTTGGCTCTCACCTCATCTGTGATTCTGCCTGGCTTCTCATGGGCTAAGGACACAGACAGCATTCGCTGGCCTTGGATAAAAACTTCTTCTTGACAAAAAGTGAAGAAGGGCCAGCGAGCTACACAAAAGCCACAAGACAAAACCCGAGGATCCGTAGTCCTGGTGATTTTCCACTGAATTCAGTATAGAGCCTGAATGAGCCATCTTTATATGTGAGCTATTGTCAAGAAACAGCCAAGTACAGTTCAAGGTTATGCCATATGGTTGAGTTAACTGCGCTTTGCAACATATAAAGGATTGTGATATTTACAGAATGTTATTACTAAATGATTTTTCACCCTAACGGCTGCCTGCACCATATGAGATTATCTGTAAAAAGAGGGGTTACAGTCACTAGATAAAATAATGATTTAAACTCAGA
>JAVQJW010009974.1:0-12680 GCA_036025195.1 Hypseleotris klunzingeri
GTGTTCAACCTGCAACAGGAGGGTTGCCGGTTCGAACCCCCTTGTGTCCCTGGGCAAGACACTTAACCCACCTTACTTATGAATGAGTGTGTTACTGTGCCTGTATGATTGTGGTGGTCCATCCTCTCACACAGCTAACCTCATGTCTACATTTGTCTAGGTAGATTTATTACTGTATTTTGTATTACTGTTATTACTGTACTAAAATTTTCCTTTGAATAGATGGTACGCCTGTTGCTGTCTAGAGGAGCCAACATTAATGCCTTTGACAAGAAGGACCGTCGCGCAATCCATTGGGCAGCTTATATGGGTTAGTGTCATATACGTACATATGTGTCTGTGTGCGTCTTACATTTCTGTTAAAAAACTGAACACTCCTTTCTTGTATTTTAGGCCACATAGAAGTTGTGAAGCTGCTGGCATCTCATGGAGCTGAAGTGGCCTGTAAGGATAAGAAATCATACACCCCTTTACATGCAGCTGCCTCCAGTGGAATGATCAGTGTGGTCAAATACCTTCTAGATTTAGGGGTTGATGTGAGTTATTAATGTTGCATAATTTTCTGCTTTTTTGTAATTTATTAAATAATAGCTAATTTTTTGCCACCTAGATCAATGAGCCTAATGCCTATGGCAACACGCCCCTTCATGTGGCCTGCTACAACGGCCAGGATGTAGTTGTGAATGAGCTGATAGAGTGTGGTGCAAATGTAAATCAGGTGAACGAGAAGGGATTTGCACCTCTGCATTTTACTGCTGCCTCACGCCACGGGGCACTCTGTCTGGAGCTTCTAGTGTGTAATGGAGCTGATGTCAACATCAAGGTGAAAAATCCAATTCTCTGTTGTTTGTGTGTGTTGTGTAATTTTTTCTTACTTGTAACTGTATTTTTTCCAGAGTAAAGATCGAAAGACTCCCCTCCACATGACAGCTATTCATGGCAGGTTCTCCAGGTCTCAAGCAATCATTGAGAACGGTGAGTCTCTAAAAATTGTGCCTCGTTTACTCAGATGTCACAGTTAGCAGAAAAACTACAGCTACTGCTTACCACTCACTAGGTGCTTACTTTTCTCCCAAAGGTGCTGAGATCGACTGTGAAGATAAAAATGGAAATACACCGCTGCACATCGCAGCTCGATACGGACACGAGCTTCTCATCAACACACTCATCACAAACAGAGCTGATACAGCTAAGTAAGTGTGACCAGCAGGTGCTATGTCAACGGCTCTTTTTGTCTTGAAATGCTGGTAATTCATTTGTTGTTTGTTGACTAATACAGTTGTTTCTTTCCAGACGGGGCATTCATGGTATGTTTCCACTACATTTGGCTGCTCTTAGTGGGTTTTCCGATTGTTGCAGAAAGCTCCTTTCATCAGGTACACAGTAATTTCTTAGCAGATAAGAAAAACATTCTTATTTTGTTATTAGGGTTTTTGTTCATATATATTTGTAACACTCAGTGAAAGAATGGATGCACAAGTCCAAGATGTCCTTGTAGTTGTCACCAATATCAAAAGTGATTTAATGGTTAACACATCTTTTATTTTCTTGTGCCTTTGAAAGCATCTTCTTTACATTTACTTAAGCTTTTCTGTCACACCTTTGTGCATTAATGCAGGCTTTGATATTGATACTCCTGATGACTTTGGAAGGACCTGTTTACATGCTGCAGCTGCTGGAGGGTATGTTTTGTAATGGTTATGTCATTTATCATGTACTTTTTACCTTTGTACAGAATGTGTGAGAGTATGGCCTCATTTAATTTAGCTGGCCCATTCAAGATTCCTGTCAAAGTTTATATAGAATACTCTATTTACTAAACCTGTATTTATGTTATCAGAAACCTGGAATGTCTCAATCTTCTCCTCAACACTGGAGCAGACTTCAACAGGAAAGACAACTTTGGGAGGTTTGTAGAGCGTTATAACAGACGTTTTAAAACTCCATCTAAGACCATTTTAGACAAATGCCTGTTTGTTTTTCCAGGACCCCGTTGCACTATGCTGCTGCCAACTGTAACTACCAGTGCTTGTTTGCTTTGGTGGGATCTGGGGCCAGCGTCAATGACCTGGACGAGAGGGGCTGCACTCCTCTGCACTACGCTGCTGCCTCTGACACCGATGGAAAGTAGGTCAATTGTTTACTTTCATCCAGATCAAAGTGTACAATAAACACATTTATAAATGTGTTATGTACTTAAAACTATCAACTTTGTGTGTGGAGGTGCCTGGAATATTTACTGCGAAATGACGCAAACCCAGGAATCCGTGACAATCAGGGCTATAATGCAGTACATTATGCCTCTGCATATGGACATCGCCTCTGTCTAGAACTGGTGAGTATGCACTTTTGTTTTATTTGGATCTGCTTTTTAATGCATGTTTTTGTTATTTGTGTCAATTATGATGATTTTAATTTGTATTTGACAAGATTGCAAGTGAAACACCTCTAGATGTGGTGAGTCAGTTTTTATTTGCGCTGTAAGAAGAAGTAATTGAAAATCAAACACACTTTTAACTTGTCAATTTTGTTGTTCAGCTCATGGAAACCTCAGGAACAGACATCATGAATGACTCTGATGTCAGAGCCCCTGTCAGCCCCCTGCACCTTGCTGTAAGTATTATGTGATTTGAATGAGAGGGTATTTTGATCATTAGAGAGTTATTTTTCTAAGCTTAAACTAAACTTTTACAAATAGGCATATCATGGTCACCACCAAGCTTTGGAGGTATTAGTGCAATCGCTGTTGGATCTTGATGTAAGAAACAACCAAGGGCGCACGCCACTGGACCTGGCTGCTTTCAAGGGTCATGTGGAGTGTGTGGATGTGTTGATCAACCAGGGAGCATCCATCCTAGTCAAAGACTTCACCCTAAAGCGAACTCCAATTCATGCTGCAGGTATAGACACTGCATATTTATAGACTGAATTGTCAAACACATCAGTGGAAATATGAAAATATTTTTGTTTCCTGCAGCTACAAATGGTCACTCCGAATGTTTGCGATTACTGATTGGAAATGCAGATCTTCAAAGTGCTGTGGACATTCAAGATGGCAATGGACAGTAAGTAACATGATATATTAAGAATTTAATTATTAAGTAAATGTGAATTTCACTAGTGTTTTCTGACATGGTGTCTAAATTTGTAGGACCCCGCTGATGCTATCAGTTCTAAGCGGACACACAGACAGTGTGTATTCTTTGCTCAATAAAGGAGCCAGTGTAGAAGCTAAAGATAAGTGGGGAAGGACAGCTCTACATAGAGGAGTAAGTACATATTTGTATATTTGTTCAAATTATTACAAGATTTTATTTGACTGTTTTCTGGATTACAGACTGTAACTGGCCATGAAGAATGTGTGGAAGCCCTTCTTCAGCACAGCGCCAACTTTCTGGTCCGGGACTGTAAAGGGCGCACACCTATCCACCTGGCAGCTGCATGTGGACATTTTGGGGTCTTGGGAAGTCTGCTGCATGCTTCCCAATCAGTGGAAGCACTACCTCCTTTAACAGACAACCAAGGGTACACCCCACTGCACTGGGCCTGCTACAATGGTACAGATGCCTCTTTATTAACTTTTTTAATTCATATGATTTTAGTTAAATGTATAAAGCTGAGATTTTGTTTGTGTATGTGTATATGAACATTTTAACTTTCTGAAAGGTTTTAAAAGAAGGTCAACATTTTATTGTAGGTCATGATACATGTGTGGAGGCCCTGCTGGAGCAAGAGGTTTTTCACAAACCAGTGGGCAATGCTTTCAGTCCCCTCCACTGTTCGGTGTAAGTGTTTATTGTGTGGATTTTATTGTTCTAATACATATGTTTGATTTATTTGTATCACTAATTTCCACCTTTTTATAGCATTCATGATAATGAAGGTGCTGCTGAGATGCTGATAGACACCCTTGGTCCCGAGATTGTAAATTCCAAAGATGGCAAAAACAGGTATAGTTCAGTTCAGGCTTTTTATTTTCGAGTATTGTGTCCTTTACTTGACTGTTTTTTTTTACCAGTTTTGATAAATGTAAATTGCTCTGAACAACAGGCTGGATTTCATTATAGTGCAGAGACTTTTGATAAAGAACCTGTTACAGCTAACAATGTTGTCACCACAGAAATGATTGGACTATAGTACAGTATGTCCAACCTCCTCTTACCCCACCCCCCTCTCTGTGCAGGACACCGCTCCATGCAGCAGCATTCACTGACCACGTGGAGTGCTTGCAGTTGCTGCTGAGCCATAATGCCCAGGTTAACTGTGTGGATGCTGCTGGAAAGACCCCACTTATGATGGCAGCTGAGAATGGCCAAACCAATGCTGTTGGTATGAATAGTCTTTTTCTTAACATTAAAACATTTGAACCTCGTGTAGAATTTTATGTCCCATTTAAGTAACTGTGTGCTCTGGTGTTTGTGATTGGTCTTTCAGAGTTGCTGGTGAGCAGTGCAAAAGCAGATCTCACTTTGCAGGATGCCACAAAGAACACTGCACTACATCTTGCCTGTAGTAAGGTCTGTACTACCAGATTGTGGCTCCAGTTTTAGTGCAGTAGCAGATATTTAACATCATACTCTGTGTGTTCAACTAAACATGTTTGTATTCTTGTTGCCCTTCTCTCCTCAGGGACATGAAACCAGTGCCTTGTTGATATTGGAAAAGATTACAGATAGAAACCTCATCAATGCCACTAACTCTGCCTTACAGACGTATGCATCTCTTTTAGTATGTTCTTATTGTTGTTTTCATTGGTGATTTTCATATACAATTGTTTTCTTCTAGACCCTTACATGTGGCTGCAAGAAATGGTTTAACTGTAGTTGTCCAAGAGCTGCTTGCTAAGGGAGCCAGTGTACTTGCTGTCGATGAAAATGGTAACTTACAAAATCTGTTTTTTGTATTGCAAAAAAGAATAGCATGTGTAAATATCTGAAGTTACACCTCCACTCTGTATTGTTTCAGGTTACACACCTGCCTTGGCCTGTGCCCCCAACAAAGATGTGGCAGATTGCCTAGCCCTCATTCTGGCCACCATGATGCCTGTGTCCCCTTGCACCCCAGCACCCATTCTTCCCTTCAGTGCCATTAACCACTACACCACCAGCCCCTCCAAGAGCGTCACATTTGATAGCTTGCCAGTGCTGCGGAGTGAGCATACGTCCTATTGCAGCTTCAACAACATTAGTCACCATGATGGCTTTTTCAAGGATGAAGAGCTCAACGACTCAGATTCAGAGACTTACTGACAAACAGAAAAAATGCACACACTGTGTCTTAAAACCGCCAGCTTTGAGGGCAGGAAAAGGAGATGCCCCAACAGGAGCCTTAAGTGACCCCATCCTATCTAAGGAGAGAACACAAGAGAGAGTGCAGCAGGCTGGCCCACGCTCGTCCCAACTTCATCCAGCACCTACCATCTCTTCAGCCATGCTGGACACAGAGGCTGCTCCTATCAACTGTGACTGTCAATACAAACATGTATTTTGTGTGCAGACAGCAGCCTAAAGAAGGCAATAATATGCTGAACATGGATGGTAGCACCGCTAATGGATAGGGACCAAAAAAGCATTTTAACCCACATTTAATTGTGTGAATGAAATTGGTGTGTTAAGCCTTTCACGGCCCAGAAGAATGCAGGTTTTGATCCTGGAACGCTTGTATGGAGTGATGAAGATCGATAGACGCTCACTACATGTATCTGATGCACTTGTCCTTCAATTCTCCAAGTCAAAAAGGGGAAAGAATGTTTATTTTTGGCAAGGAATATTTTAGTAATCCTGCGTTCATGTCTTAAACTTTATCTTCAAGAAAAAAACAAAACAAATTGCTGACATAAATAATTATAAAAATCACCACAAGTTTTTTAAGTCAATTGATTACCTTGTGTATTGACTTGTCCACAATGCAGTTTAGTCCGTCAACAATAAATTATTTGTATATGTTTGGTTCATATTTATGTGTTCATTTTGTGCCTTCATTACTGATAAGAACATATGGGTTTTAGAGGCAGCTGTATAACTACAGAGACACAACTTGGCAAGTATGTCACAAGCACTGAAACAGGGGTATGAGGAGACACTGTAAACCAATGGTTGGAAGGCTTTTTTTGTTTGACTTATATTTTAGCTCTTATATTAGGTAATGTTTGTTCACAGGTTTTGCTTGCTTTAATTTTAAAAGAAAACCACTATGTGATTTAAAATTTCCCAATTCCTTAAAATGTTTTAACTGGAAAATGTACCATACAGTTGCTAGCTTCAGTAGAATGGAAAAGATTTTTCCCTGGAACAATGAGTGTTGAAACCTTGAAACTAGCATGTATATAAAAGATTATGACTGTGAATTTAGAGATTCAATGAATTCTTTCAATACTAAGATTGATGTATATTTTATGAGTAATAAAGAAATGACTTATTTAATAATGAAGTGACTGTTTTATCTTTAAGTAGTGTGGTCGCTAAGCAAGATAATTGTGTATGATTTACATCCGATAACTCGGATACATAGAGACGCCCAAAATGTGCTGTGTTTTGTCAACAACAATGTCAATGGACTTTGATTGGCTCACGACCCGGAAGTAGATAACGGGGTGAAGTTGCGTTCGCTGGGATCGTGTCATCTGTGGATGTACTTCAGGTTTATAGTAACTTTGCAAAACACTAGCATTTATATATATTTTTTTCCTGACAAAGCACTTAGCACATTTTTCACACTGCACTTATGGAGGAGGTAACTGGAGCTCAGCTTCTGGTGGAGTCGTTACAGGCTCAGGTAGGTTTGGAAACAACACGATTAACTGTGTCAAAGTTCATCTGCTGCGCATGACTTTTCTGAAAATTCGTTGTATCAATAATAATAAATGAATACTTTTTGTGCAGAAAGTAGAGTATTTGTTTGGTGTTGTTGGTGTTCCCATCATTGAAGTGGCTATGGCAGCCCAGGCGGTAGGCATCAAATATGTAGGAATGCGCAATGAGCAAGCGGTAAGACAGTAAAATACACTACTGCTCCTTTTGTACAGAATTGTTATCATGATACAGTGTTACGTATATTTTCTCTCACAGGCCTGTTATGCTGCATCTGCCATTGGATATCTGACTGAGAGGTAAGACAAATTATTGTCTGAATAAAGTTCGCATTATTAACACTAATAACATTATATTAGGCTACATTTTTATTGTGTGATGATTTTTTTTATTTATAATTATAATTCTTTTATTTGGTGTTTCTGCGCAGACCTGGAGCCTGCTTGGTGGTGTCGGGCCCTGGACTGATTCATGCACTTGGTGGAATGGCTAATGCCAACATGAATTGTTGGTAAGGCTTTTAACACAAAGTGCTGGTGCCATATGGCCTACCTTTTTCCCTTTTATAATTGTGTGCACTACAGGCCAGTCGTGGTAATTGGAGGGTCCTCCGATAGAAACCAAGAAACGACTGGAGCTTTTCAGGAGTTTCCACAGGTAACACATTCAGTAATACAGTAATACAGTAAGATTAAAAAAGTTTCTTAAAATTAAACAAACTGTTTTTAGGTGGAAGCATGTCGACTCTATAGCAAGTTCTCTGCTAGACCAAGCAGTTTGGAAGCCATTCCTTCAGTAGTTGAAAAGGTCATGATACTTACATGTATAAGCTTGTAGAGCTACTATTAACTCTTCTGTTGAATCTACATCACAGGCTGTTCGCACATGTATGTATGGCCGTCCAGGTGCTTGTTATGTGGACCTTCCTGGAGATATGGTCAATGCAAAAGTGAACAGGAGCAACATCAAGTGAGACATTTTTGCGTCTATAATTTATTACAATTCTAACTACATTAAAATTCACATTATATTATTTGTAATTACAGAGCTGTTCCCTGCTGTCCACCTCCCCCTGTAAGCATGGCTGACAGTGGGGCAGTCTTTGAAGCAGTCTCAGTGCTGAAAGCATCTAAAAGACCATTAGTAATCATTGGCAAAGGTAATGTGACTTTAAACTTAAATAATTATAAACCAACTGAGTGCAGTGGATAAGAAGTCACTGTATTCAACAGGAGCAGCCTTTGCACAAGCTGAAGTTGATCTTAAGGAGTTTGTGGAAACCACTGGGTTGCCATTCTTGCCGACTCCAATGGGAAAGGGTGTACTACCTGATGACCACCCCAGCTGTGTTGCTGCAGCTCGCTCAAGGTCAGACTTATTTTTTTTTATACATACTAATTAATAATGTTATAGACCATAAAATTATAGAGTAGTATTTCCTGTGTTAATAATGACAACACATCTGTTGTTTTTTTTTAATAAAGGGCTTTACTCCAAGCTGATGTTGTGCTTCTTCTTGGAGCCAGACTTAATTGGATTCTACATTTTGGCCTGCCACCTAGATTTGATCCTGATGTCAAGGTCATTCAGGTATAGGCCTAATATATTATCTTAATACTTGCTCGCTTCCACACTTTACCTGTCATTTACATTTTTTACAATATGCATTTGCTGTGCTATTAACAGGTTGACCTTTGTCCCGAAGAAATGGGAAATAACGTAAGGCCTGCGGTTGCTTTGCTTGGTGATATCAGTGCTGTTGTTTCTCAGGTAAGGCCAGCTTAGTAACCAACTATATGTTTTCTGTGTACATCTGCATAAAATCTTTATCTTCATTGTTTTCTTTAGCTGTTGCATAGCATTAATAAAGATGGCTGGAAATATCCTTGTGATACAGAGTGGTGGAGCACACTGAAGTCAAAGATTGCTTCCAATATGAAAATATCAAAAGTAGGTATCTCTTTATTAAGTGTGTTATATATGGTGTCTAACCACAAGTGCATAATGTGATATTTTTTTTCACATTACACTTTTTAGTCTCTTGCTCTTCAGGAGACAATGCCCATGAACTACTATACAGTGTTCCACCACATCTCTCAGCTTTTACCACATGACTGTATCATTGTCAGTGAAGGAGCAAACACTATGGACATAGGACGCACCATGTTAAACAACTATCTACCTCGCCACAGGCAAGGCACTTGTGTACATGTATATGTACATGTATGTAAATGCAAATGAATGTTTGGTAGTGTGACTAAGATAACCAAATAGTCTACAGGTTAGATGCTGGCACATTTGGAACAATGGGAGTCGGCCTTGGTTTTGCTGTTGCAGCTGCTGTTATAGAGAAGGGTAAGGCTAATGGCCAAAGAATCATCTGTGTAGAAGGAGACAGCGCTTTTGGATTTTCTGGAATGGAGGTTGAGACAATGTGCAGGTGGGTTTATTTCTGTATTTGTCTAATGCATTTCTTGCCTAATAGTACATGACAATGTGTATTGTTTCTAAACAGGTATAATCTACCTATCATTATAATTGTGGTCAATAATAATGGAATATACAGTGGAGTTGATCCTGAAACATGGAAAGAAATGGCCAAAAGCGGAGATCTCACTACTTTGTGAGTGATCGTAGTCAGTTGTTTTCTTTAGCATAACTGTGTCTGCTTATGAAATGCATATGTTTATGTGTTCCACAGAGCCCCACCTGTGACTCTCTTACCTGAGGCACGTTACGATGACATCATGACAGCCTTTGGAGGCCTGGGTTTCTTAATTAGGACAGTGGAGGAGCTACGAAGTGCCTTAGAGCTCAGCCTGGCCAACTGGGATAAACCTAGCCTCCTGAATGTCCTAATAGATCCATCATCAGACAGAAAGCAGCAGGTGAGACTTATATTAGTATTTTTGAAACACTAATCCACAAATTTGCTCTTGACACGTCTCATGGTATTGCCCACTGTCCCACATTAATAAGATAATAATAGGTGATCACACCCTTAAAACCAGTCTTCAACTATGGATTTCACCAGTTTAGAATAGTTCAATTAAGTATTTAGATATATTATTATAAGAAATATTACGACATACTGTATATATGGCAGACACAGTGCCAAATATGTGTAATTGCTGCAACTTACTGTCACTGTCTATTCCTTTTACATTTAAATATATTAGCTGGCCCTTGACGTCCCTTTTCCTAGCTGATTGTGTAATTTGGAGACACTGTCCTTATAGCGTTCTTGCAGAACTTGAGGATGCAAACTAAACATGAAAAATTCTGGGCATAAAAAACAGCTTCACTTTCATGTTCTCCATAGTCAGGAATGTGTATCTTCAAGGTGCACCAACATTTTCCAGTCACAATCCCTCCACCTCGTTTCAACCTGACCTTTCTATTTCAGGGACCCCATAATTAGAATGCACAGACCCTTTTGTTATGTTTAACGTATCCATGCAACCCCTCGCCAACATAGGCATTTAAGAACAGCAAAGTGTTTTCCTTTAGAGTTGGCCACTAAGTGTGTGTTTCTGTATTTTCAGGAGTTTCCTTGGCTTACTCGCTCCAACCTGTAAACTAGAACCTCTTGACCACCAACATAATCAAAAAGCATAAAAAGCTATATTTTTGATAAATTAATAAATTGTAACATTTCATGGAATTAACAATACCTTTTGTATTATTTTTTTTTTTACAAAAGTCATTGCCTTTCATTGTGTAATTTTTTTAAAATTTAATTTAAAAAATTAATATAATAAGATAAAGATGAACATGCAGAAAAGTGTTAATGCCTTTTAGTACAATAGTAATGTCTTTAAGCAGGGACAGTGTGAGCAAAAAAAGCTATCTGGGATTACCTAAATTGAAGGAACCACAGTGCACAGGAGAATACATAGTGCTCCCTTACTGACCAGTACTAAACAAAAAATGTTTAGGACAAGGGGCTGTGTTGATTAATGAATAAATGAACGAAACTTTTGCCCAGCTTGTCCCAAGGGAGAGTAGTGGAAATAAGTAGTAGAGATCTAATATTGGCACACAAAGCAGCTGGCAGACTGTCCTCTGTAATTTTAGCACACACTGATACAGAGGAAAGATTTAATGGGCAGTGGTCTGCATACCCTCTTGTGAGGACGTAAAGGAGATGGAGCGAAGAGGGAGGGGAGGTGAGTGAAAGGCAGCGTGCAGCAGCGATTGAGACTCAGAAATCAGGTTGGACTTCCACCGACAGCAGCATGGCTCTAACTCTGGGAATATATCTGCTTCTGCTGTGCTGTTATGGCCTGGTTCACTCCTCTATTTTGGACGATTTTATTTCATTCCCGGCAGGCAAGTGTTTTTGATTACTTGACTAAATATACTTATAATTATAAATTTAGTGACTGAAATATTTATTTGAACTTAATTTTTAAGATTTCCAAGCGAGTATATTTAGTACTTTTGTAGTCTTACAAATGGGGAGGACTTAAAACACCTCTATAAATAAGTAAACTAGATCTTTCTTGAGCGTGTGTGTGCCTCAAGAAAGATCTAGTTTCTAGGGATTTGATACTGTAGTTTGCACCTTCTCTGTTGCCTGTACTGCTTTTGCATGCACACACCAGCATGTTTTGTATTTGACCAATTTCATTATACTTGACTACTATTCAGTAAAGTATAGCAATATATCCTTAGGCTGTTAATTATAGTGCTCTTATGCATGCAAATAGCTCCATTAAAATAGAGTGAAATATAATAAAATTTGTTGTACTTGTCTGCATGCACACGTTGGACAGCCTTGAAGCTGCAGAAGAGGTTCAGTCCATGCTGTTTGCTGAGTCCACCTCCACCCCCACTGTTTCCTCCACCCCCTTCTCTTTGGCAGCGCCATGCTCATGTGAGTAAGTCATGTGGTGTATTGTGGAATATATGACAGCCGGTTTTGTCCTTGGGAAATGTTTACACTGTACAAGATCTGTAGTACATCACTTATAGACAGTAAAAGTATTGTCAATCTAAATTCTTTAGGGTCCCCAAAGGCAAGACTAATATCTATACAATGCAATATATTTTCAGATTGAAGCTGTCCCCACGGATAAAACCAGAGACGAGACAGACCCTGAAGACAAAGGTCCAACTTGTCCACTAGGCCTTCCTGGAACTGTTGGTCCTCCTGGACCACAGGTAAGAGACAAACCATCACAAAATCCACTTTTTACAAAAGCTTTGTTTATTTTGTTTAGCTAGTTCATGCAACTTTTTCACAAGTCTTTCATATATAGTTTATATAGGTATAATGTCTCCTGTCCACCTCTAACGTTCCTGCAGAGCAAGAATGGGGATTTCTTTGGCCCTTGCGACACAGCGGCCCATTAATGCTCCACATTTAGCTCAGACACAAATAGCCTTTTCCATTGCCTGCCATAGCTCCGCACTTCATTCTGAGAAACTATCCAAAGCGCGGTCTGCCTGGAAAGACAAACTAACTGGCGTAAATTCCAGGGTTTACCAATACAAACATGGGCCCTGTAGACCTGTTAACCTGTAACAGTGTAGTTATTACCGACGCCAGGAGGTTATGTGATCGCCTCCGTTGGCGTGTGTGTGTGCGTGTGTGTGTGTGTGTGCGTGTCTCTGATCAAGATAGCGCAAAAACTACTGCACGGATTTGGATGAAGCTTTCAGGGAAGGTCAGGACTGGTTTAAGGAAGAGGTGATTAAAATTGTGCACATCTGCGATGAATATTAATTAAGTTATTTATTAATTAAGCTTAAACTTTTAAATGCTATAACTTTCTGGGCAGTTACATATAATGAAGACGTATACATATGAAGACTTTGGTGCCTCTATGATAAATAATAATTGATTAATTAATTAATAATTACTTG
>JAVQJW010010258.1:0-12006 GCA_036025195.1 Hypseleotris klunzingeri
TGGGCAGGAAGTTGGTGCTGGTGTAGGGGGGTGCCTCATTAAAGTGTGTGTGATGGTGCGAACACAGGGAACTATTGAAGAGGAGGAGGAGAGAGGGCAGTGTATTTGAATGTTCTGTCTGTTTAACTATTATTCTTCCATCTTCTCACTGAAACCAACAAGCCATATTTGTAAAGAAACCCAAAGCCCTTATCTCTCCTGTCAGCCCAATGTAACAAATCTTCTCAATAGGTAACCATCCACGTTAATGTTAATAAGTAGACAATCCTCTCTCTCTCCTCCTCCTCTTCAATAGTTCCCTGTGTTCGCACCATCACACACACTTTAATGAGGCACCCCCCTACACCAGCACCAACTTCCTGCCCAGGCCCTTTCACCCTATCCCGAGTGTCATGGAGCGATAAGAGCAAACACACTGACCCTCAAACCAGACACTATTGTCATCTGTTTGCTCACTGCATACCTCCACAGCTAGCTAATAACCCTTGATTCACCCATCTTTCCTTTCTCTGTATTCCCGTGCCTATTCGTGGACTGGAAGTGTTTAGAAGGAAATTTTGCAGGACCATGTTTTTGAGTCTTTGTGACAAGAGGCAGTCCCCGCTTGTGTGAAATGTAAACTTCCAACTTTGTTTTATCAGAGTGGGACTGGTATGTTCGTTGGTCTGTGTAACTAATTTGCCAGCCAGAGCTTGCATTGGCAGCAGTCCACCTTAAGGACAGAACAGTTCAATAATGTGCATTGAAAATTTAAAAAAGATGGGCGTCTTCTTTCATGTTAGCTAATGTTGCCTTTGCTTTTTCTTTTTCAAACTATTCTCTGTACATGTTTGTGTAAATATCCCAATGCTTCCTGGGTTTAGCTCTGTCGGTAGTGTGTGCCGTCCACATACAGAGCCTATAGTGCTTGCCCTGGTGTTGTGAGTTCGAATCCGGCTCATGGCGGTTTGTCAAATCATCATTATCAGAGAGGGATTGGTATGTTTGTTTGTAGTCTGCATGACTAATCTGCCAGCCAGAGCCAGACCTTGGCAGCACTCCACCTTAAGGACAGAGCTTCTGATGAGTTCTGCCTCCTGGTTCTTTGCATGCATGAGTCTCATGCTGACAAAGAAACGTGCCGTTCTTAATACCGGTGAGCACTGGGAGATAGCAAGCCAATATCCTTTCTCGTGCCGCGATCAGGATGTGAAGTGAGGCATGGGATATTGTTTCTTCAAGGCCTCTGGGGTTTACTGAGCTGGATAAGGTTAGCTACCCCTAACACTTGGATCAGAGAACAAGATGTATGCATGTAGGCACCTGGGTTACATAACAAAATCATCATAACCTCCATGCAACCTTTTCTATACAGCTTTCATGTAAGCTTTATCAACACAGTACACCTAGCCTTAGACAGGAACTGTTGAAATTAAATGGGATTTGACGGACTAAAGGGAAGCATACTGCTGTTGCACATCTACATGCAAGTAATGAAATTGAAAGAATTAGTTTTTATTGGAGTTTAAAATTTTAAACTGACTCTAGACTCTTGGGACTAGAGAGGTGTACAGCGAAAAGTAAACAAGGCAAATATAATATTATATTTTGTCAGGCTTATATCAACATTTTTATTGGTCACTTTGCCACGGACTTCTGCCAGCACCGATCTGTAGAAGAAATAGCTAGTGTATTGTTGGTGTGCCAGACAGTCCAAAACTTTAATATAAGTTATAAGTTTAATGTTCTCGCTACTTTCTCCTTCATTTAGTTTACTTGGGAAGGATCATACAATACATTCATTTGTTACACACCTTATCAACAATCTATCAAGCGTTTACAGTGAGCTTTGAAGTACACATCCATCACAAATCAAAACAAATTTGATGTTGCTTTTTTCTGAATGACTTCATGAACGAGTAATCAGTCACAGCGATACGCCTCTGGGGAGTTGTGTATTAACAAAGCGTGTGTGCATTTAGTTGACTAATGAGGCAGCTAACCTTTCGTCTCTTCCTTCAGGTGGCTAAAGTGGAGTATGTGCGGAGAAGACCCAAACTGAAAGAGGTCTTTGTCCGGTTAGAAGACCACCTGGAGTGTGTGTGCACGTTGCAGCATCACGTAATGGAGCATTCAGAGGCAGAAACAGGTACATATCATGTCACTGGATTTGATTAGCTTTGAATGAATCTATGAAACCATGAAACATCTTCAGTATTTAGCATTGTTCACTGAATGCTGGGTACTTAAAATAGCTCATACAGATATTTTTACCCTGAATGATTAAGATGTGTTATAAAAACTGTAAATACGTTTGCCTTTACTTTTTGAGAACCACCCACCACAGTGAACAGTCAGCATAACTGTTAGGAAGTAACCAAGCAACTATGGGCTGAACGACACAAACTAAAAGATAACATTCACATTTTGGGGCAAGCACATCTTCTTGCTCTTAACATTTAATTTCTAAAATATGCTTGACTAAATAATACTGGAGTAAAATAGCTACTTTCCAGTTCTGGTATTCACACTGTCTATAGTTTAAATTCAGTGTCATGCTACAAGTTGCGGTCCCTCTTTATTGCTTCTGACATCTATCCCTTTGTCTGGCCCTTACGCACTTCATGACCCTCAATTGAAACTGCTTTTCAGCCAAGCGCGCCTTGGAAGTTGTGTGTTATTGTCGAATGTTGTGCGTTTGTGGGGAGCATAAATGTGTGTAAATGTGTGTGTGAGTGCCTGTCTTGTAAGGGAGGCTGTCCAAAGGCTGCTTGGCATGACAGCGAGTTATTTGATCTCTTTCTCTCACACTTTGCAGATAAGTCGTTTAGCTGCCGGCTGATAAGACCTAAGTATTTATTGTGTGTGCTATCTCCGCGCTCACCGCTTTTGTTCCATTTCTGTATCATAAACCTGGCTTCTTCTTACCCTCCCCCTTTTTCCCCTTGACTTTGTGTTTCCAGGCCCCCGTAGGGTTAAAAGTAAAAAGAGGAAAAGTAAAAAGCTAAAGGCCAGCAAGGACTCTATATTTGCAACGTAATAAAGTTGCATACGTTTACCCAAAGTCCACTGGAGTGCTGTGAGGGGAACAGGTAGGGCTGTCTGTGTAGCACGGTGGCGACATCACTTCTTTGGCACAAACAATTTGAAATGTACCAATCAGGGCACAGCAATGAGAGTTTGTCAAAATCACCAATCACATTATAGGACCCACTGGTATGAGAAATGGTGCTGCATGTCAACCCATTGATCACTGCTTTGTCCAAGGGCAAGACTGGGGTATTTTTTTGACCAATTATGTGACTCAATAAGACTGCATGATGCACTTTTGAAATCTGCACTTGTTTAAGTTAGCTTTCATCACCACATTCAAAGGGTTTTTCATAAATGGCTGTGACTAGTGATTATCTGGTCCAATCAGAAATCTGAACATTTTTGTAATATGCATGGACAAATTGATGCACAATGCACATAAATTAAGCACTGTAATGTCATTATGATTTCACCTTAAACTAATGTTGACTTTTTTTTTCTTCACAGAGGACGTGAGGTGAGACCAATCAGTTTTGAGGGACTTCGGCATAGGTGCGCCCCATGAGAGGATTCAACCAATAGGGAGACTCAATGTGTCTTCTTTACCCCTACCACCATGCCACCTCTGTTTAAAAGATGTGTAAAGCCAAGAGACTACGAATAGACAAAACATAAGAAGATGCCAAAGGTGCTTTTTAAAAACAAAAATGACTGAATGAACTACAGTGATGCCTTCCTTTTTGGTGTACCGCCACTGTTACAGTCAGCTGGACCGGAGGAAGTGGATAGTCAAGCTGCGAGCTGGATGCACACGCGATGAAAGAAAGTCTTGTCGGACATTTTAATGGACTGTTTGAACAAGACAGTGGAAATAGTTCAAGAGGAAAAAGTGGGAATCTGTTGCTTGGAATCAGACACAGTGGTGGATAATCCCCAACTGGGCAACATGTTTTTAAAAGACTTTCCTGGGACAAAGACAGATGGAAAAGAGTAAAAAAAGAGGAAACTGTGGGAGAAATGTTTTGTTTTACAGACTCTATTTGGAGCTTTCAACGTTTCTCGCTTGTGCTACGATCAGCTAAATCTAAAAAAAAGGAAGACGCACCGCTTCTTATAAACTATTTATATGTGTGGACAGTTGTATTTTGTTGTCTCTTTCAGTACAAACAAAAGCGAGAAGTAAGCTTTTTGGATACGTGCATGATTACAGTGTGCTCAACTTCTCTGTCACAATCTCATGTCATTTTTTTATTTGTGTCATCTGTGTTTCTTATTATATTACACGAATGAGCAGCGAAATTATGTCCAGAGCTGTAAATGGTTTGGATGTGTGACATTAGCAGGAGATGAGTGCGAGTATGGGAAGATGCTTTATTTTTGTTATAAAATATATTATACTTACTAATATCTGAACAAAAGGATGTGTTCTTTTTTGTCACACGTATTTAATCCATTGGACGCATTGCAGAAATTTGGGAAGACAGAGAAAAACCTGTTGATTTGTGGTCGAAAGTACAGTCAAATATCCCTAAACTTTACACTATACACACACACAATCTAGCGTCTAATTGAGGTGTATCAGAAAGCACACAGTTTGGATTGGGCGTGTTCATTCATTTCAACAACAAAGATGGCCGCCCCGCTTTACTGCCACACATGCGGTGCCTGCAGGGAGCAAAGTTCACCTTCACTGAGCTCCAAAAGGGTGAATGAGTGAAGCAAAGCATGAATGAATGGGCTTTTTGTTTGGTCAGTCTTAACTCATGTGTTGACAGAGAACACTGGTTGCTCCACCCTTTGAAGGGACTCACACCTACGCAGCACACATACAATCTAGATATACACATACATGAATCTATGCCCCCCTGGAACAAATAGTTACTTCCCAGCAGTTCTTAAACAAATGTGTAACCAGGCTTTTTCCACAAATAGTGGGGTTTGCGTCACTGTGAGTCAAGCAAAAGTCAAACTAGACACTGGCTACTGTCCACTACCCACCTGTGAATACTTATGTCCACTGGTGCTATAGTCATAGGTTGTGTTCATGTGATGTCATTCTAAAGGCCAATGGGTCTCCATTAAGCAGATAGGCACGGAATTCAGTAGTGTCTGTCAAAATTAAGAGTTTTATGATTAATGACAACTGGAACTATCAGCATAAAACAAAAAATAAGCTCTATATGTTTGTAGGATTTAACTACATGACTCTGAGTGAAACAGTGTTTTTACTTGTAAAGTTGAGATATTGTCCAATCACACCTGGGCCAGTAAACAGGGTCATTAAATGTGTAGTCCGTTAGAATTATAATAATAATAAAAAGCTTTATCTGACCCTGAACTATCATGTGTGTAAAGTAGGTAATCTGTCATACTTATTGTTTTCCCTCACCTGGCCTCTACAGCAAAAAAAAAGCCTTTGTGGTTTGTGCTCCGGTTTAGCTCAGTCGGTAAAGCACGTGGCCCGTATACAGAGCTTGAAATTCTCACCCGGAGTTGTGCGTTCGAATCTGGCTCACAATAGTTTGCCAAATGTCCCTCCCCACTCTTCTCCCGGGATTCCTGAAAATGCCCCAAAATAAGACTTTGTAGGCTACCATTCTGACCAATAATAGTCAAGTTTTTGTTTAGTCCCTCCCCTGGCCTCTACAGACTACAGATGACCCACTTCACAGAATAGAACACAGTCAGGCATTTTTCATTCCCTCTTGTTTTAGGAAACTTACAGACTATACACTTGAATGATTTATAAACTCGAATCTGGTTCAATATTTGTGGATTTTGTGGAGTCTAACTAATACAACAATGTGGCCTTTACCTACATCTGAGAATATTTATGACATCATCAAATTTGTGAAAAAAAAACATGAACACAACCTATTACACAACTGACTTCTTACTTATATGTGGATGTACCATAGTGTTCAAAGTGAAAGAGGGACCACGCTTGGAGCTGTCTGGTTAAAGAAAATGCCATTCTGCTAAATCACATAAAGCCTTTGCAACTTTTCTTGTCTTTTGGGCCTCCTTTGGATCAAGACGGCGTTAATTATAATTTATATATTTATGTTTTTAACAATAAATATATTTCTGCTGATTCAATTGAGTCTTAGTTTGATTGTTTTGATGATGGTTGATGGTTGGGACAAAGTTCATTTACTCGTTTTCTTTTGCAAATTTCTGTCAGGGTCGCAAATGATTGGAGCATGTTATGGGTGGGGGGTGGGGGGTAGTTGCATGGCTGACACGGAGACATACACAGACAGACAACATCCATCCACACTTTCACTTACATTCATTTACATGGGGCAAAACTTCCTGAGGAGAACCCAGGGCAACACGGGGAGGACATACAGACTCCAATGAGAGAGAATTGAACCAACAACCCCCTTTCTAACAGGCAGTAACAAAGCTACTGTGCACCCTTTAACTTGAACACTCACTTCATAAAACATCTGAAAAGTTGGAAGAACTCATAAAAATATCTTGAAATCTTCTATGTTAGGATTATGTGGGCTCAATTTAAAGGTGTGTCGGTTCTGTACAGGGATAAAACAGCTCTTGATGTGACGGCACCGCTGTACACAGGAAATGTGAGCTTTACCAGAGCTGCAGAGTGAGCAGAAGCCGGGCTCCGCTCCAAGATCCGGGGGCATCAGACGATAGGTGCTGCGGCTTTATTACTTTTCCCCCCAGCAGCTCACCCTAATTCCACAGCTAAAGGACATAAAAGATCCTCTCCTCCGCATTTCCCGCTGCTATAGAGAGGCCTTATTACTTCAGGAGGGGAGTCTGATATAGTGATCCGAGACATAAAAGAGAACAGGGATCAGACGGGCCACTGCAGATGGATGGATAAGTGAATAAAGTCAAGGTAAAAAGCACAAGGTTTGATAGATTTTATTGTCTTTACACCGGCATACTTTGTTCAAGGTGCACAACATGTGGAGGAAATCCAGAGCTGGGTAGTACTGAGTGTTTGAGTTTACTTGGGCAACTTCTTGAACAGTAGATCCAGCATACTTTTGTATTTTTGCGTAGTAATAAAACTTGTACTTGGCTATACAGGTGCCCACCTATGTACATTAGGTATGACTTTATCTTTACAAAACTAAGGATGCACCCAAACTGATAAACTGGAATTTATTAATTATTCTTCAAGATTATTATTCTAGAGCTGATAAATAATGTATCAAATTACTTTATATTAATAAACTGTAACTCACAAATTGCAAAGGGTCAACATTTTGAGGATATTATATTTATATTTCTGATAGTACAAAGTTAAGAAAGAAATGTCTTTGCCTTTAGTTTTTACATCGGTATCGATGGGTATCGGATACCGGTCAGTCCACAAAGCCCAAATATCGGGATCGGTACTGAAACTTAAAAAGCTGGATTGGTGCATCCCTACTTGGATAATTGTGTTTCTGGTGCTTTTATTTTGTTAAGGTGCCATTTTTTTGTTTTTATTTCATATTATAGTGTTATATAAATAACCAACTACCAACTAAATACCAACATTTTGACATTATCCCATAGAAACTAAATCAAACAATAACCTCTTCTCTTTTCACTTTCATAAACTTAAGGAAAGTATTTGGATGACTTTCACTTTTACTGAGAATGATTACAATAGTAACACTACTCCATTGTACGTATTTTTGAGCTACTTTCCCCACCTCTGTTTTAAGCAATATAATCTTGTCTTGAGAAAAAAAATATAGTCTGGTCCAAAGAGAGAAAGTGTGCTGGGAAGAAAAATAAAGAAACACTCAGGATGTGGGTAATCGGTAGCGCGACGGACGGGGGCAGACAGGGGCAGTGCTAAGTGGACATGCTTTAGTAAACAATGCCAGAGGGGCAGACAAGGTGTAAAGAGGGCTTTTTTGTAGTTTGAGTATGTATGTGAGTGTGAGAGCAGTTACCCCACACAAAGGTCTCCCAGTGTGAAACATGGACCACTGGAATTCTAGGCCTTTGCGGAGGGCAAACTAGGATTTGACTACCCACAATGCACCAGGTCAGAGTTCAAGGTGCAGGGGTTATATGGGGAAGCAGTGGGCTGAATACACTCAAAACATTCAATGAACTCCACTAAAGTAACCTGCACCACATGTTTCTGAGGGAAAAGTAAATACATAAATTACAACTGCAAAAAAATCACAATAACCTTGCACTTCTTGGGAAAAGGCCTTCCAAACGTTGTTGGGTCTTGGTTGGAATTTTTGTTTTATGTTCAGAATAAATCAGGTTAAATAATGATATAATTGAATTCAATTACTACTACTGCAGCAGTTGAAACTCTGAATAAGAAAATGTAAAGTAGACGCCAATGGATATTAGTTTATTACTTAAACTGTTTGTTATACATGCAGGACTTTGGAAATATCCCAAGGCCTTTTTAAAAGACCTGGTAAATCTAAATTGCAAATTGGAGAGTGAATGGGTGTGTGCATGTTTCTGCCTCTGTGTCAACCCTGCAACCAACTGTCCATTCTCCAGGGCCTATTATTGCTGGTCAATAAAAGTAGTATCTTATGGCCCTATATTATTTAAAATTCTCAATATTAGCTAAAAATCCATATCTCCAAATTGTACAAAAATGTGATGCAAAACTGTTTCTTATTGACAAAACTCTATTCCATGATCCCTTCAGTCTTAACCACTTCCTTCCTGGATTACAGATCTGCTAACCTTTGCTTGACCACTCACACATCTCGCTTCCTCCACCTTCACTTTTGGGTCCATAATGCTCTGTTATGTTTTGCCTTTTTTTGCCCCAAACCTGTGGCCTCTTGGGTTTTGAGGAAAGGCAGAGATGGCCTTTGAAGATGGCGACAGCCGAGTTAGTCCCGGGCCACAACCACTTCTTTGTCCCAATCTCTCTCACGTCTTTATATCCTACCCCCGCCGCACTTCTCATCCTGCTCTACTGCCCCCCTCCTTCCCTAAAAACTCACTCGGACACACTCGATGCCCTCGCTGGGGGCCCAAATGCACAAATGACCCTACTAATTATGTATTTAAGGTGTTTGGCTCTTGTGAAAACAGCTTTTGGTTATGGTGGTTGACGCTTGTGGGGCAGTTGGGGTAAAATGGGGGGGCATATAGGGACGCGGGGTGGTCCGGGGTCTCATGGCTATCATTACTGCCCTATGTTTGTGTAAACAGTGGATTAGGGCTGAGGGGTGATTGAGGAGTGGTGCTGCTGCTGCTGGTGGGGTTTGGTGGTACTAAGAGTTCTGGGTTTCTCTGGTTTCACCCCTAAGTGGCAGTTCCAAAAAAAAAACCTTGTTCCATGTGAAAAAGGTTTATAAGAAGGGAAAGTCAAATGAAATTACGCTCAGAATAATTTTTCAGCAAAGTTGCAAATCTGTCTTGTTAAATCTGCCGAGTTGGTTTTTGCCCACATTTATTTGTTAGCTAAATTGCAGAAAAAGAATGAAGTTACATTATTTCGGTTACCAGTAGTGACATCATGGTCTGAGCTTAAACCAAGGTATTGTAATCATACACTACTGTAGGGGTGTGAAAAAGATCAATATTCAGATATGTTGTGATTCTTCTTCATCAATTTACCAGACTGGTGTATCAATATAAGAATAAGAATAACAAACTTTATTTGTCATTTTCATTTTAAATTTCAGTGTCTCAAATAATCAGTGTAAGTCATTAGTTAATCTGTCAGTGTGTATTCATGGTGCTAATGGCCCAGTGATAAAACCAGTCTGTGGGATACAGTTGAAGGATTCAACGTTCAAATTATTAAACTGACTGTATTTCATAAGTTATCATGTGCAATATAACAAGTATTACTACATCGCCATATTGTGATATAATCAGTATTGTGAGCCATGTGTCGCGGCATATTGCATCAAATCATGAGGTTGGCTACCCTGTGATTACCTGCCCTACAGAAGCCCAACCTATTATAAATCAACACACACACACAAAATTAATTTAGTAATCCCAGTCTTGTTCAACCTTGTTTTGCTTCCGACAGCCTTGATGAATGGGAAATTTTGAGGTTATAATTGAATTCCAATATATTTGACTACTCAAAATGTGTACTCAAGTCAAGTGAAAACTGTATAAGGGGTTTTTCAATCCCGTAGATAACAATAAAATGCAGTATATCATAAATCATTTTCTATATCATTAACCGGTCAGTTAATCAACAAGGCAAGTCTTCCTCTCATTTGAACTTTTTCCTTCATTGACTTGGTGACATGGTGAAACTGTAAAAAAAAGTGGATATCCTCCCTCAATGATCAACTTCCTCTTTTGTTTTAACCCTGTGAGACCAGAATACAGCAGGCGGGCTTTTGTCTTATCCCGTGAATGAGGTGAATAGGGAGGAACACCTACCGCTGAGAGAGCAGAGGTCATCTCAGGGAAACTGTCAAGCCACTAACGGGAGCCGGACTTAGTATGTGTTTTGAGATGCGAGAAGTTTGTGCTGCTTAAACCACTTGTGTGTACCAAGCATGCATGTTTTCCGATGGGAGCGTGGCAACGGAGCAAGTTTCCCTTTGAAATAAATCAAAAAGTCTACAATTATAAAGAAGGAGTGTTTGGTTTGTGGGAAGAAAGGGAAGAAAGCATGGAATGTGTCACTGCGATTGAGGAATGAGTGTGTTTTGTGTGAGCGTCTTACACTATAAAATTTAACTTAAAAAAATCTAGGTAATCCATTGACTTGAAATACTAAGTAAAGTAACTGACTAGATTTAAATTATTAATTTAGATAAACTGATAAGTACTGTGGCTGCCCACTACTCCTGATATGTTGCCCCGGCTGCATTGAGGGATGGGTCAAATGCAGAGGACAAATTTCCCTACGGGGACTCTAAAGTATAACCTTAACCTTTACAAGAAGTCTCATCTGTTGCTAGAGAGGCCAGGGGAGGGGTGATCGTAAAATAATACTTGTGACAGATTACCTAGTAAGCATTTTTTAAAGGTTTCTGCATCGTTTATATTAGAATACTACACTTTTAATGTCACTTTTAAAGGCAATCCTCAGTTTTGTCTAGTCAGATGAAGTTGTTAAATTTTACAGTGTAAAGTGTGTGTATGTGCGTGTGATTATACTTGTGCGGTCGGGGAGTAGCCAGGGCTCGGCCAACATTCTTGGGCAGCAGTATTATTAACTGTGGTCAAGGCATTATCAGTGTTTGCTTTGATCCATCCACCACCAGAGGAGTAATGGACTTAGATGAACCCAAACGATTTCTCTTTTTCTTCTCAGCATTTCATGTCTCTTGCCAAATGACAGTGTTTTGGACATTATTACGCTCCCCATAAGAGCTAGAGCTTGATGGAGGCCCCATTAAGAGATCATCTGACATAAAACATCTCTTGATAAAACGTGCTTCTGAAGTCGGACAAAAACACAGAAGATGTGGTGTTCTTCGTAATTCAAACGCGGCGATAAGACCACCTAGATTTTACAAATGACCACTGAGCACCCTCTTATCTTTAAAGGCTACACCACTGTCAATGCAGAGGGCACGCAGCAAAGAGATGGTGGTGACAGAGAGGAAGAAGACTGACATGGTGGGAAACACTTAGGGAAGCAAGCGCAAACTTTGAACTTTTAAGATGAGAGCAATTGAGGACAACAAAGGATACACCGGGTACTAAGTAGGTTTATCAGATCAAATCCCTTTTTTCTGTAGATAGTTTTGTTTTAGTTGTAGATTTGTTCTTCTGAGATGCTTTATTGAAGTGTGAGAAGAGTGCACACAGGTTATCAGCTATTAGCCAGCAGCAGCACCAAATATTCCCAAGGAGCAAAGGTGAAGGATGCAGTTTATATTTACTTTTTCACCTTTGTCTGGGGTTACATGCTTAGAGTGAATCACAGTTTCTGCAGCAATGATGGTGTGTTCAGGTGGACTGTGGAGTGTAGCGCTAGATGCTAACAACATTGTATCTAGCTCATTACTATGTAATATACTGTATAAGAAACTGTAATAACATGTAACTACA
>JAVQJW010011205.1:0-10356 GCA_036025195.1 Hypseleotris klunzingeri
CTACAGAGAGAGCAAGTTACTGCAGAAAGACGTCAAATTACGGGATATACAGCTGTTTCCTTGACTCTGGGACATATTTAGGATTTAGGACAGTGATTTGATGAAGACAGAAGTGTGGATATATGCCCATTGCGCAGTAAGTTCTGTCAAAATGCGTCCTCTTTAGTTTCTGTTTTCATTTACTCCGTTGACAGTGTTAGCAGCGTAGCTTCATGTGTGTTTTGGTAGGTTAGAAAAACCTGTGCGTCTCTGTTCTGACCTACACTAGGCTACAGTATGTGCTGTAGACAGAGCGGGATGTGAAGAGTGTGTGAGCGCGCGCTGTCTGTCTGTGTGTCTCAGAACGGAGATGTGAATAGTGAGTGTGGCTGTCTGTGCGTCAGCGGGAGGAGGGAAAAAGGAGGGCATAACTATAGATCTGAAATATATATGTATATATCCGTGTCCTGATCGGGGGGTAACGACCGAAATCGATCTGATCGGTGCATCCCTAGTTATAAATATATTTTTCTACATTATTTTACATTAAAAGTGGTAGTGGTTAGTGCTCTCGTTTCCCAGCAAGGAGATTGTTGGTTACATTCTTGGGCCGACTCCAATGTCCCTGGATGGAGTCTGTATGTCCTTCCCGTGTCACTGTGGGTTCTATCCGGGTACTCCCCTTCCTCCCACCGCCATTCATGTGTTATGAGAATTGGTGAACCTAAATTGTCCCTAGTGAATGAATGTGAGAGTGAATGGTTGTCTGTATAAGTCTCAGTGTCAAACTTGTGACAAAACAAGGGTCAAGGCCCATAGTTAATGGGATAGGCTACAGACACCAGAATCTCATGAGGAAAAAGTGGTTAGCTTTCCATTACTTTTAGGACAGCTTTGTTTTTGGGACATCTGCACCTAATGTCCTACATATGTGACATAAACAAACACAAGAGGAGGTAGGAGGCAGCAGTGAACTTTCTTCTTTGTGACGTTTTGTGTCTTGAAAGCCCAAAAATGCTGCAAACAGCAAGGCCAAATACAATTGACCAGACCGCATGTTGATGTCACATTTTATATTGGCTCGGGAGTGAGAAAATACTTAAAAGTATCTGATTCTAGTGACTTGTGGAAATGTTAAAAAAGCGAGCAGAAACAAGTCAAGTTAAGCCAAGGTTCAAATATTGGCTACATTTACCGATACACAGATCCAGCTGAAGGGCCTGGATATGCACCGATATTCAATATGGTATCATCATCAGTGCATCCCTAATAACTTTAGTCAACAACAGCCCTCTTGCCCTATTGTGCATCAGAGTCCATGAAAGAATCTTTGTTTATCTAAATGAAAAGACATGATGCACCATCTTCATTTCCACCGCTGTTAAATCTGCACTGATAATTTCCAAATGTAAAGTGTGTCGGCGCACACTCACACCCATCTCATAAAAAGGGATGAGAAAGTCAATGGGGTACTTCATTCATAATGGGACTATAACATAATTAAAATTGGAAAAGGGGGGTATACAGCGGCGCGCGTACACCTTTTCCACTTGTAATAAGAGCATGCTCGGGTGGAGGAGCTAAAGCGTGTATTATGGAGCTATGAGATCTCCACGGAGATAAAGATGGGAGCGGGGAGGGAAAAAAACACATCTGACAGTGAGTCTACACAATTAAATGCTTTAATTATAGTCCCCCTTCCATTTCCCTTAGTCCTGATGGGTTTTATCTAATGAGATCTGCTCCCTGGCTTGTATCCGCTCCCAATGACGTGTCCGCAATGAATGAGAGCCACACTGCAAACAAAACATTTAATTAACCAAATTGGCTTTTGAGGGAGAGCAAGAGAGACAGATAGAGAGAAGGGATTATTGTGAAGGCCATTTGCCTCCATTTTTTCCACCAGCCCCCCTTCCAGTCTTAAAGCGGCAGTGCCTGATCTTTTTTGAGTTTGAATTCAAGTAAAAATAATTACACAGTAGGGATGGAACAATATACAATAATATAGTTCATTGCAATAAAAACACTGACAATCGATCGTGGCTATTTTTTAACATTGTGATAATCGTTCATTGCAATAATCGTCATTTATTTGTAGCCTGGCCGGCCAAACTAATGTTTGCCTTCTCTTCTATACGGCGAAGTTAGTCTGGAACCGCTCCCATAGACTGCTACTTTCTCGTACCGGACCAATCACAGCCGTGGGCAGACCTTATGTGATGACTGTGCCTGAACTCCCTTAGTCAAAACAAACAAGATGGCAGTCGCAACGGAGCAGTTGTTTGCTACTGCGCTCTCCTCTGTTTTAAAAGACGTAGATATATCGTAAAAACTGCAGCAACTGACAGCACTAAAAGCATTGTTGACAGTGGTAAGTCTGGTTTTTGTTTAGTTTATGTCACGTCCGCCGTTTCTCTGATTGGTTAATTTTGCTGCCTCTAAAACGGCCGTCTATGGGAGCGGTTCCAGACTAACTTTGCCATATAGAAGAGACGGCAAAAGTTAGTCTGGCTGGCCAGGCTAATTTAATTGCACCTCAATGCCCTTTAGACCTTACTGTGAACACATAATTTATGGTATTAAGTAAGTAGCCTATAAAGTCCAAGTGATATTTATGTCAACCTACAATAAACTGTACTAAGATTCTAACCTAGCATTTTAAGGGACATTGTTTTTTAATTATCGTCATGTTATCGCAATTACTATGGCCACAAGAATCATGAGACAAAAATGTAATATCATTCCATGCCTAATTCTATGTGACATAAACATTGGCACATACTGTAATTGGAAAGGGAAGGGATTATTGTGAAGGCCATTTGCTTCAATTACTTTTTCATCTTAAAGGGGCTTTGGAAACAGATTGCTAAAACATCTCCAATGACATATTTTCCGGAGTGGAGCGTATAATTAAAATGCTCATCTGATTGATCAGGACGGGCCCAGTGTAAATGCATCATATCACGGTTATAATGGGATATAGTACGGCCGGCCGGAGATGATAGCCATCAGCTATCAATCAAACAGGGAGATTTCACACAGCATAAACATCTGAGGCTATCACCGGGCTAGCCTAGCGTGCTGCCACTAAAGCTTTTAAAGGTCACCTACTTTTCTCCATGTCTTAGGAACTACTTCAAATAGGTAAATATCGTATCCCCTGGCAGATAATGTTGGGTTAGAATTACACTTAAACTAGTAAAAAAAATCTAGGTAAGTAAATAAAACTAGTCAGAGCAACTAAAATGAACTAAGTACTACCAACTACTAATCAGGGGGTTAGCCTAGCGTTCTGCCGCTAAAGCTTTTAAAGGTCACCTACTTTTTTCCATGTCTTAGGAAGTACTTCAAATAGGTAAATATTGTATCCACTAGCAGATAATTTTGGGTTAGAAATACACTTAAACTAGTAAAAAAAATCTAGGCTGCCAAATAAGTAAATAAATTCAGAGCAACTTAAATGAACTAAGTACTACCAACTACTAATCACCGGGTTAGCCTAGCATGCTAAAGCTTTTAAAGGTCACCTACTTTTCTCCAAGTCTTAGTAAGTACTTCAAATAGGTAAATATTGTATCCACTAGCATATAATTTTGGGTTAGGGTCAAGAAATAAACTAAATACATAATAAAAACAGATTTACACTTAAACTCAGTAAGTAAATCAAACTAGTCAGAACAACTTAAATCAACTAACTAGTACTACAAACTTAAAATCACCAAGTTAGCTTTGTGTGCTGCCACACAAGTTTTTAAAGGTCACCTACTTTTCTCCATGTCTTAGTAAGTACTTGGAATATTGAAAAAATATCTTCGAGATTGGCAGATAATTTTGCTGAAAATAAGAAAAATAATTGAAACCAGAATCACACTAAAACAAGTAAAGAAAATCTTGGCTGCCAAATAAGTAAATAAAACTACTAATCACCGGGTTAGCCTCACATGCTGCCACAAAAGCTTTCCCCATGTCTTAAGTAGAACTATGGAAAGATACAAAACTCCAAAAGCACAAACAAGGTGCCTTGAAGAACTTTATTCTAATTGTCATTACTAGTATTGCGATTGCTTGTATATGTTGAACCAAAGTTGAAAATAATTCACAAATTACAGTTAAATATGTAGTTTGAAAGAAAAAAGATTTTATCTGGCCATGTTCTATGATGTAAATTAGGTAATCTTTCATTAGCCCGTTATATATTAGCCCTGCCTACTTTATTTAAAACCGTAAGGTCTGGTACCTCACTCATAGTGAATAATTTTTACCGCTGTTTTTTATGGATGGACCAATCAGGAGCTGTTCACAAGCCGCAGTGGTGTGTGTTTTGTTGGCTGTGTCATAAACAAACTTAGCTAACGTGACTTCCTTGTTAACATTAGACTGTGTGCTGCATGTGTGGCTTTACCGTCATGTCTGGTGTCCGGTAAACTCCGCCCTTGAAATTGAATGCAATCAACGAGAGACTAGACTAACATCTTTGTATAGAATAGGAGGAGCTAGCATAATTATTATTTTACTTTAGTCCCTCCCCTGCCTTGTACAGACTACAGGCACCCTACATTACATCATAGAACAGGTTAGAGTTACGCACTTTTTCCTTTTACCTGTTTCTTATGTTACGAAACTTATGGACTACACCTTTAGGTTAACCCCTCCCATTCTTGTCACCAATCACATCCCTAAAATCGAATGTGCTTTATGCAACAACACTATACTTTATTCTATCTGTTAGTACATAATGCATTTCGACATAAATCCCGTAATGGTAGTGTAATAAAGCACCATTAGCTTGTGTAAGATAGCATGCTATGTGACCTTTAATGTCAGACAGGCTGCGTAAGTTCAGTTTGCAGATGGGATCATGTTGTTTTTTAAGCTGGAGGTGATATTATTTCTGCGGGCTGCTAGTCGAGGGAAAATTAATTTACTTGCGGCTCCCGGATTTCGGGGGAGAATGCTGTCCCCTTAATTGAATAAGCCTAGGTAATTAAATGGCACTTTTCCAATAGAACGCGTGAGGTAAATCTAATAGTGGGTTATTTAATATCACTTTGAAGTCTTGCCCACTCAAGCACTATGACAGCACAAGAGAACGTGAACTATTAGGGCCTGGACAAAAAAAAAAAGCGGGGATCTCCAAAATTAATTAAATCGCACGCAATTTAGGGGAAACGTTTATCTTGATTTGTCATAACAGAATTAATTCAGGGCCTTCAATTCACTGGGGGCCAGATCTGTTACTCTGAATTAACCAAGTGTAATTTGGCTGATCCCCCCTCCTCTCCTCCCTCCCTCCCCTCCTCTGCCGCCGATGACAACCTCAACCCCTCCCCCGAAAAACACATACACACTAGAAAAAATGGGGTAGCACTTTAAAATAGTTTGTGTCTATTTAGTGGTATGTTGTAAAGTATTAATAAATGTGTAATTAACAAATTTAGTAAATGTGTAGATTCTCAGAACTCAACAATTAAACATTATTAACAGTATTTATAACTCAATGGTGTTTATTAACGTTGAAGTAACACATCTATAAACTCTGGGACCCCTATTTGTACTGACAATTTTTACTATAACAAATCACATTGATAAAATGACCATTGGGGGCCACCGAAATAATGGCCTGGTTGGCACTGCCCGTTTTTGGGATTGGCAGCGCCCGTCTGTCTGTGTATGCCACGCTCTCAGTGGGGGGGGCATGTTATTCGGACGGGTGTGTGTGGGGTGTGTGTGTGTGTGGGGGGGGGGGGGGTTATGCTCTTGGTGTGTGTGTGTGTATGAGGGGGGTGGGGGGGTGCCATGTCAGATCACCGAATCTGCCAAATCTTCACCGAGACGCCGAGTCAGGCCCAGTTAAAGCGACCAATCAGAGCCGCCGGGATTGGACAGAGCTGTCGCCGGGTAGAATTCTCAAGTGGATAAGGACGAAATATTGATATAATTATGGAGTGGGCGATATGTTCAAAATATAATATCACGATTAATTAAGATCATGATTTAGATTTTTATCACGATTTTAGTTGACTTTGTATTTTCTGACTGCTGCCATCAGTGTCTTCATAAAACCTTTTCAACTACAAATTCAGTTACCATCCAATCCAGTGTTCATCAGCATACTTATTTATGTTCTTTGTTATTAATATGAACACTGACATTGTTACAATAAAAATGAGGGTGAAGAGCAGAGCAGAAATGAATGGATCAGAATTCAACCATCTTCACAGATTATCCTCATAACTTCATATCACTATTTGCCATGTATATTTATTAACTAATACAGATTGCTGATGCAAACGTGATGAAAATGTATTTATAAACCTTAAAGAAGGCCTCTTAAATACTCTGTCCAGCCAAAAAAAAGTGTGGATGTAACTCAGTAAATAGTCCTCTCCTCCTGTAATGGTCTATGGGACGGGGCGGGACTTAGACCAAATAATAAACATGACAAAGTAACAGGACTTGACTTTAATTTTTATTTATTAAAACATTAATTTCTGGGCCTAGAAATGCTCCCTTTTTTTTTTTTTAACTCACTTTTTAAAATTTCGAACATGTACATCCATTTTGCATACTGACAGAACACAAACACATTCACAACATCCCAAAACATTCCTGGCAAGCTTTTGACACATAGATACTGTATATCACAAAAAGGAAAAGGAAGAAAAATAAATTCTTATTTTTCAAAATGCTGTTTAACCGGTGACCACCTTCTAACAAAAATATATTTTTTCAACCTTAGATGTGCAGTCAGTTCTTCGATGATATAAATGTCCTGCAATTGTTTTGCCCATTGGGTTACTGCTGGCGGTTTAACTTGTTTCCAAAATAAGGTTCTCATTTTTCTGGCAACCAACAGCAAGACTTTCAATATATACAGTTTGTCACCAGAAAAACTTGGTATATCTGAGGGTATACATCCTAATAAATAATAAGTTGGGCATAAGGGCAAGTCCATTCCCAAAATCACATATATTTCTTTCTTAATGTCCATCCAGAACCTTTGCAAATACTGACAGTCCCAGAAAATATGAGTATGATCTCCAATCTTTCCACATCCCCTCCAACACAGGGGTGTGCAAGAGGAATAGAAGCCAGACAGCAGCATCGGAGTCCTGAAGAATCTAACCTTTACTTTCCAATCAAATTCCCGATATGTAGGACTATTAGTAATTTTATGACTAGATAAGAAACTCTCCTCCCACTCCATTTCTCCGATGATGATGTTCGCCTCCAACTCCCATTTTTCTTTAATAGACCAGGTGTTATCAGCTTCACCTATCTGTAAAGTTTTATATATATTTGATATGCAGTGTTTTGGAGAACGCTTCTTTTCTATTAGGTCAATAAAATAATACTCCAGTTCTGTAGGATGTCTTCTAACTCTTTCCCACTCATTATTGGTAGTGATGTAGTGTCTGACTTGAAAATACCGAAAAAGGTCTTGGGAGGCTAAACCATAAGTCTCCTGTAATTGTGCAAATGATTTTAAGTGTGACCCTTCAAATAGCTGATTTACAGTTAACAAGCCTAACTCTGCCCACCTTTTAAAACCCTTGTCATCTAAAGATGGTCTGAAATCTGGGTTATCTGTAATTGGCATAGCTCTTGATAGCGATGTTGGGGCACCACTCTTCTTACGAACATTATTCCAAATGATTAGTGTATTCAATATCCATTTATTATTAATTTTAAATTTCTTCCAGGATAGTTTGCTTATGAATATTAATGTACGTAAGGGGCATTTAGGAACTGAATTTTGTTCAATTTGTACCCACCCTGTCTCTGTGTCATTTTTAATCCAGTGTACTAAAATGCGTAACTGTGCAGCCCAGTAGTATTTTCTAAAATCTGGTAATGCGAGCCCCCCGTTTTGTTTAGGTAATAGAAGTGTTTTGAGCCTAATTCTGGGTCTTTTGTTTTGCCATATATGTCTTATTATTAATTTATCTATCGTTTTAAATGTTTTATTTGGCACCTGTATGGGCAAGGATTGAAATAAAAAAAGGAATCTGGGAAGGACATTCATTCGTATTGATTCTATCCGTCCTAGTAGTGTCAACGGCAAAATCTCCCACCTAGAAATATCTGTCTTAAGTTGAGCCAAAAGTTTTCCATAATTAGCTTTTAGTAGGTCTTTATTTCTGGGGGTAATGACAATTCCCAAATATCTGAATCCATCCGTGGCTTGGTGAAAGGGAGCGATACTATTCAGCTGAGTGGGCCAACTTCCCACTATCATCATAGCCTCCGTCTTAGCCTGATTTATCTTATATCCTGACAATTCCCCATATTTTTTCAATTCTTGTAGTAATACTGGGATTGATGTTAATGGGTCCGATATATAAAGCATAATATCATCAGCGAATAATGCAATCTTATGTATATTTCCTTTCTGATCGGCTATCCCTTTTATTTGTGAGTTTGCTCTAATCAGTTCAGCCAATGGTTCAATACTGATTGCGAATAATGTTGGAGACATAACATCGCCCTGACGCGTTCCCCTTCCTATGTCAAAAAATTGAGAGCAGAAACCATTTACCCTAACTCTAGATTTTGGGGTTTTATACAAAACTCTTATCCATCTTATAAACGTGTCATTAAAACCCATGTGTTTTAATGTCAATTCTAGGTACAACCAGTCAACCCTGTCAAATGCTTTCTCGGCGTCAAGGCCGAGAAGCATTGAGGGGACATTTCTTTCTGCAGCTATTGACTGTAAATTTAGAGTCCTTTTAATGTTGTTTGTTCCTAGACGCCCTGGGACAAATCCTGTTTGGTCTGGGTTTATACGTTTTTTAATACATTTTTGCATTCTCCTATTCAGAATAGATGTCAAAATTTTAAAGTCATTGCATAGCAAACTAAAAGGTCGATATGAACCACACTGTGTTGGATCCTTTCATTCTTTATAAATGACAGAAACAATAGCTTCTGACCAACTACCCGGAGGATCATTTTCTTGTAAGGCATAATTGAAAACATCACACAGAACTGGAACCAGTTGTTCAGAATATTGCTTAAAAAACTCTCCTGGGTACCCGTCGGTCCCCGGAGTTTTATTATTTTTTAATATTTTAATGGTATCAAGTACCTCTTTCTGAGTAATTGGTGAAGTCAATTCATCTGCTTCATTAGGTGATAATTTAGAAAGTTTCAAATGATCTAAAAATGTATTAATTTTCTCTGTTTTGTTCCAACTGTTGCATCTTGCAAAGTTCACCGTAATACGTTGCAAAGGCATTCGCAATTTCTTGTGGTTGTACTACTAATGTATTTGTATGTGGATGCTTAATTTTGGAAACGACCCTGCTTGCCTGCATTTTACGAAGTTGAAACGCCATTAATTTACTCGCTCTATTTCCCATTTCATAATATGTCCTTCCTATAAATCTGAGTGCTCCTTCTGTTTTATATGTTAAAAGCATATCAAGTTCTTTCTTAGACTTTAGTAATGCTTTATGGTCTTCTTCACTTCCAGATTGTTGATGTTTCCTTTCACGTTCTTTAATGTCATTTTCTAGATCTAATTGTGTCTGAAGACGTTGTCTCTTTAATGCCGTTGATAATGAAATTATTTTACCTCTCAACACGGCTTTTGCTCCCTCCCATAGTATTGATGGTGATACATTCCCGTCATCATTTATCTCTAAATATTTTTTTAATTCTCTACCTATCCTTTCTCGGATGGTGGGGTCTGACAGTAATGAAACATTAAGTCGCCAATATTTCAAAATCTTTGTATTATCTATTTTTATCTGAAGAATTACTGGTCCATGATCTGAAATTGTGGCTGGGTCAATATGGCAAGACTCAACCTTACCTATATCTTGTTTTGAAATGCAAAAAAAATCTATTCGGGAGTAGTTCCCATATACACCAGATCTAAAAGTGAAATCCCTATCCCTTGGATGATAATAACGCCATGGGTCTATCAGACCCACTTCACTCAACATGGCGGTCAATGTTAACATTTTTTTGGGAGCTGGGCCTAAATCAGGGGGTAATTTATCAATTTTAGGGTTAAGAACACAATTGAAGTCACCTGCTAAAACTATCATCCCTTTCGCATTCTCTACCAAAAGTGATGCTATATTCTTAAAAAATTGGGGGTTGTCTTCGTTTGGTCCATATATATTTAGTAATGTCAACTCTACTCCCAAAAGTGAACCCACAACCAGAACGTATCTACCTTCATCATCAGTTATCTCTTTTTCTTTAATAAAATAAACCGACTTGTTAAATAGTATTGCCACCCATTCCCTTTGCAATTTTTTATGTTCAGTTAAAGATAGATGAGTTTCTTGAACAAATGCTATAGAGCATTGCATTTTTTTCAGTTGCCCTAAAAATTTCTTCCGCTTAATTGGGTTATTAAGG
>JAVQJW010011571.1:0-13621 GCA_036025195.1 Hypseleotris klunzingeri
CCCATATACCAAATTGGTACAGTCTGCTGTTCAGAATAACATGTTAGTGTATGATTCAGACCAGCTTCACTTTGGTCTCATGTCCTTTTAAGCTCATCTTTGAATATTTTATTTTAACAATCCGCTGACATCCTTTCCAGCTAAGCCAAGGTAATTGTTTAATTTGTCCTTAAATTTTAATTAAATTACCTGCTGCAATTAGGCATCTTTATCCTCCTAACATGCATAATTTTAAGGTCCATTACACAAAAATATCAGGGGTGACTTTCTACTTCTCTTGAATCTAAGGACTATTTTCAGTTAGATAGAGGATAGCCTGTGTACTGTACATTAATGCAACAGTTCATGTCATATTGCTATTAGGCAGCTTTTTTCCAACGTAGCAGTCGCCTCAGCAGGTGGTGCCTTTCTTCTCGACTACATGGACAGTTTCCATTTGAAGTGCATTTTACAGGTTTACTGCTCGGCACAAGGAGGGTTTATTCTTAATTGGTGACTAAGGCCCCACATTTAACCATATTTATGGAGGGGAGGAGACACACTTTAGCCTAAAAAAACGGTAAGATCCTATTGGACAAGGGATAATATTACACAGTGACACCACACTGGCTTGTATTTAAATCACTGCACTTGTTAATCTGGACAAAGCAACCTCCTGAACCAGGCAAGTTTCTTGATTGTTTTTGCGAAATTATTATTAGATTTTGTCTTTAAGAACATTGCAGGCTTATGTTATGTTTTTATGTAAACTTCCACTTTTTTGTATTCATTATTTTTCTAATAATTTCACAGGTCTGTGGTTCAAGATGATGCCTACATTATGGCTTGCACTGTGTGCTGTGCTGTGGCTTCCAGGTCAGTGTAAAATCTTGTTTTTTAATAAACTTTAAATCTTGAAGGTAGTAATATGAAAAACATCAAATGATTTGTCCTTTTAGGGCTTTTGGATGCCAAATCATTGTTAAGTGTCATCAAACAAGAAGGTATGTGCATCACTGCATGTCTTCTCAGCACAAGATATTTCCAGTTTTGTCTAATTCAATGTTGTTTGTGTTTGACAGAGATGGTTCCTGTGGACCATGTCAGCATCGACTCAGAGAAAGCACATGGCTTCCTGAGTCATACCAGACCTAAACGCAATGTGGACCCAAAGTGGTACAGGGCCAACCCAGACTTCCAGGCTTACTACCGCTATTACAGCAGCATCGGGCACACCGAGGGGGTAAGAGTGTTCAATCTAGACATAGACTGTCTAAAACTGTTTATAAAGTGTATTGACCAAAAGGTACCCATTAGAACTTCTTGATACAGTATATGTATAACTTGAGACCAAGGCATTACCTAAAAAAGAAATCTTGAAAATGTTTGAAATATGTTTACATTTTATAACTCGATTTCTGTCACTCCCATCAGCTGTATGAGACAGACAAGCTGCGGATGCTGTACCAACAGATGAGGTACCTGGAGCACACATATGGCCCAAACGCTTCATACTACCAGAACAAACTTGGAGTCCCCATGATCGTGTGTGACCCTGCGACCGACAAGAAATGCAAACTGCTTCCTCCTCCACCTCCAGTGAAAGGGGACCCTCCAGTGACCCCTGCTCCTCCACCTCTTGCGTCCCAGGCTGATGTCATGTTCCTGTGCAATGCCAAAGACCCAATGTGTAAACCTCATATTGTGTACCTGCCTACAGGCGCTGTCCCTGTGCTGTGCGACCCACGCTATCATCCCCACTGCACCCCCCAGAAAGCCCCCAATCCTATCCCTGTCATTCAACATCCCAAAAAATATGCACCACCTCCCCCTGTCCTTGTAAAGAAGTCCCCTCCACCTGCCCCTATTCACACCTTCAAGGGCATGGAGTACGACTGTGACCCATACTGGGATCCAGATTGCCTCATTGACAACCCGCCCCGGCCTGTGAAGGGGAAGATAGTAGTGATGCCCCCGCCTCCACCACCTCCTGCTCCAAAAGAAGAGAAGGAAGAGCCAGTGGAGGAACCAGAGCCGCCAGCTCCAATCGCAAAGAAAGTTCCCCTGTACCCTTACCCGTACCATTACTACTACCCTCTTCCATATGACCCACGGGATGAGTTGTATGACAACGCACGCTTCAAGTACCCCCAGCCCGCTGACCCTGCTGATGAGCCTGCGGAGGATGCTGAGTAGGACATGAAACATAAAACAGACTGGTTCAAAACATGAGCTGCGCAAATCATTGTCAAACGTTTTGGAGTCCAGTAGTTTTTAAAGGTAAACAATATCACTGTGAACATATTTATAAAGCTTCATTTAACACATGAAGTGGGTACAATGTACTTCTGTGATGATCAAACAAGGTTGTTTAATTTTGCCACTTAGCATCATTAAATTTACGTACAATAGATTTATGCCCCAGATACAAAGACTTTTCAAATGTACTTCACTGTCAAAACTAAGGATGTACCAGTGTCTTTTACTGAGTTTGTATGTGTTGTCATATATCACCTTTGACTACAAAATAATAAAAATGTATTCCATACTCCAATTTTGGGTATTCTTGAAAATGCTTACTCCTCTGTATAGCTTTAGAATGAGCCCAGTAAAGGTGCCAGCGTGTTGGCCCAGGCTCATTATGGCTACTTCCACTGTGTATTTAATACCTGTATAAACGCTTACTCCTCCATGTCTGAAGCCATAAATGGACCTAGATCCTGCTGTGTATGCCTATATCCAAACCTCCAAGGGCATCAAACAGCAGGACGACTACTTCAAAAGACCAGCTAATAGCCAGACAATAAACCTGCAACTACAGTAATGCCACATAACTGATTTACAGGCTCATTTAAAAGTGCACCGTAGACATTTTTATAAGCTGTGCTCTGTAGTTACCTTAAATGCCTGTCTGCACAGTTCACTATGCCTCGACTTGAGCAGATATCTGACATGAGACTCATAGGGAAAAAAACATTTATTACATACAGACACGTGTATCAATAAAACTGTAAAATAATACAATGACCATGTACAATAGATTTTCCATACATGACCATTTCTTAAAGGTGGGATGTCAATAAGTGCTTTCAGGTATGTATGGTTGAAAATCAATCTGGTTTGAACAGCTAATGTCTTTAATGTGAGTTGGCCCTATCACAGAGGGGAGGAAAACAAAAGAAAACAAACTGCGGTGGTTGTCGTCTCTTTATGGCTAATGCAAGCTCAGAAGAAAAGTCCTCTCATCCTGCGGCCAATACCCTGTCTGTCGTACAGGACGTTGAACTTGTTGATGAACTGGTTCATACTGTTGCACGACTTAGTAATGGTGCCCAAGTAGGCCATCAGACCAACATCATTGCATTGCTGTAGAAAAAACACAAATTACATAATTACACAGAGCTACGTCTGGCTAAAATATTGGACAATATAATATACAGGCTGGCGACGATCAAAACAACCTAAAATAAATAAATAGGTTAATAAAATGCTTTTGTAATTAATATAACTAACTATATCCAACAACGAGGTCGGAGCAGATCATTGAGTCTGCTGGGCCAACTTTTTAGCATATAGCCCCAGTTTCCTACAAACTTTTTATGGCAAACTGAACAAAGTGTTGCTTACATCATAGAAGTCGGTTTTAAATTTTATGGTGCTAAGGACAGGAAGTCTGTGGCAGAGGGCATTTGCTTCTCTGAGAATCTCATGATTAAATGGCACTTCACCTGTGGCACAAGGAAACAAACAAGGCATTAAAAAAAAGTGCATACCAAAAACTGAGGTAAAATGGTACTTTTCACATAATATAAACCAAGTCTATAATTATGAACATGTGCTCAGGGGGCCACTTGTTACAAAAAGACATCAGGAAAGGAAGAATCTCTTTTAAAAACAGATGTTTTCCACACAAATGCCTACGCTCAGGACAGTCTTTTCCTCATAAAATGATGCCCTTACCTGCTTCCACAGCTCTGACATACTCTAGTATTATCTTAACTCGACTATGGAGCATCTTTATCGCACTGTGCTGAGCTATCAGGTGTTCAGCAACTACAAGAGGAGACAGAACAACATATAGTCAAATGAAAACATTCTTGTGCTACTACCGTTCAGGTCGTCTCACCTGTTGAGTTTTCTCCTGTGCCAGTGGCAGTCATTCGAGCTACATGGTCAACACCAATTCTCTCTGCTTCTTCTGTGGCTAGAGTATATGTCAACTCCGCAAACAACATGGTAGCCTACAGAAAGAGCACATAGTTAATAAGTAGGAATACAAATGAGACTCTGAATAAGGAAGATTTATACCTCGCCATTAATGATGTCAATCACAGATTCAAATACACTAACAGGAAGCTGGGGAAGAAATTATTACAGCAGTGTGAAAAATGAACTCAATTACTAATTTCAATATTTTGTTTTTTAAAGTAAACCTTACATCAGTGTGTTTGGTCATTGGGTTGAGCTTGAGAAACAGGGGGCTCTCAATGATTTCACACACCTTGATAATACAGAAAAACAATCAGAACCAAACAATATGTGGTCTTGGTATCTTTGGGTAATGTTAAAAAGTGACCATTAATACCTGCTTATGAATGTGGATATCTGATTGGTCAGGGGGACCGCCTGTGGTGTACCAACCCAGAAACTCCATTTCTTTGAAAACCTGTTTGACTGTCAATGATAATCATAAAGATACTTGTACTACTGTATATTAAATATAGTTATTCACATAATAACTTACATGAATCTAGCTAAAATAGTTGGTGTACTTACATTGTTCCTCCTTGGTGTAATAGTACTCCTTATCAATGTGTACTCGATCATCTATGGTGTGAGACAACAGCTCAAAGGAGTTCATCACTTCTATGTTTCTGCCTTCCTGCTTTCCAATCAAGGCGCCAATAACTAAGACAGAAAGCACAAACCAATTAATAACCGAAATGTGCAAACAATAAGTAAGTAGATACCTCTATTCTTACCCTGCATTGGTCGCCCTTCTTGTGAACGAATTCGTATCCAGTGGTCAGATATGTTGAGAATAACAAGAGGGTGTAAGGCCACCGAGACACTCCCGGTGACCCCTGAGGCCATAACACTGGGGCTGGCTGCATGCAAAAAAAGGAATTAATAAAGAGACATAAAGTCAATAATAATATACCATATTGATTACAAATGTCACAGTGATTATGTTACTCAAGAAAAGTCTTAAATGTAGCTCTACTACTGCCACCAAAATGGTAATAAACTGAACATATGTATCTGAGATTACAACAGTGTTGTTTAGTTCCTTCCAATTAACTGCCATCCTACTGCGGAGTTATACTAAGTTTGGTTATTAGCAAAGCTGTCAGTTTGTATTGGGTATTTGGGCTGTGGCACAGGCAACAAAGTACTCTGCAGTTTAAAGCTATCCTACATTTGTTTTACTTAACTTTCTATGTTCATCATATGTTCAGCATAATAATGTTGAAATGACCGACTCCCTTATTCAAAACAATGAATTGAATTATAAGGGGATTTTGGACTAACGACAACACAGCACGATTACCAGTTCAGCACAGAATATAAAACAAGTCTAGTGCATCTATAAATGATTTGTAAAACTCAGCATGATTTGTTGTCTCAAATAGTATCGCATGACAGGTAAAATAGTGAAATAAACTCGCCTGCCCCGTCCACTTCCATTCCTCCACCATTACTCGCCGCCATCTTAACCGGTGAATGGCGCATGCGTGGTGTGTTCTTCCCCTCATACAGCCAACTAACGATAGATGGCGTTTTGCTTCATGCCTTTGTTGCGGTTTTAATGTTTGTCATCTGCTTGTCAGCCTCGCTTCAGTGGGTTAAATATGCCAGGTGTTTTAAGATAGTAATCTAAAAAAGAAAGACACGTATTGTTAACAGAAAACTAAGTATTTGGGCTTCTTGTCATGCTTGACACGGCCCTACATTTCTCTGTAAAGTGTTTCCGTGGGATTTTTCTTTCGGGCGCAACCCTTTGTGCATCGGAAAACTACTCCCGTCAGTGTTTGGGAGTTTAATCAGCAACATGGATGAGTTTAAAGGGTGTAATCTGGATTATTTCCCCGAGAACATTTTAATTGATATCTTGTCGTATCTTGGGGTGCGAGAGGTTGTCAGGGTTGGAAGGTCTGTAGAATATAACTTTGTTTCAGTATTTGCATTGTGTAACATAAACCAGTCTGTGTACTTTGTTTGTCTGCGTACTCCTGTCACATGATTTTGTATCTGTTGTAGAGTGTGTAAGAGATGGAGAAGGCTTGTAAAAGACCAAAGACTGTGGAGAGTTGTGGATCTGACTGCGTGGAAAGGGGTAAGGACTTGTCTGACACTTATCTTTTTGGGATCAAATCATACCTTTGCCTTATAACACTTCCACCACCATCCAATCAACCCTGTTAATTAAACTACATAGTATGCTGGCTCCCTTTTCTTAATGCTTTGAATATAAATCAAGGCGACTAGAAATATGTAAAATATGTCTCCTGTATTTGTTAAGAATAAGCCTCTCTCATTTTCAGGTTCATATCTTTTTTATATGTGACAACGCCTTACTAATCCGTTTGCTTTATGCCAGGTCACGTCCCGGATACTGTGGGTCTTGCTTCGTCAGTACCTAGGTTGTGGCTTAAGGTGCCTTCGAATGCGTGGTTTGCTGCTATCTGCCAGAGGTGGGACCTTTCTATCTGCATCTTGGCTTAAAGCTTTGTCCACCAAGTGCCCTCGTCTGAGGAGACTTTGTCTGCTGCATACTGACCTCAGGAGTCTCCCCTCGTGCCAGATTCTTCCTCCATCTTTGCAGGTTCTAGAGCTGCGTGGCTGTGAGCTGCCTCGTGGGTTTTTTGAACAAACCCTGTCAACTTCTTCTCACACTGAAACCGAGGCCACAACTAGTCGGGAAAAAGCTGTGAAAGGGCCAGTATCTCATTCTGGAATTACTGTAGTGAGTTTGATTCTTAACAATGTCCCATCTTTTACAGACCAGCACTTGCAGAGTTTAACATCATGGGAAAAGCTGAGTCACTTGGAGTTGCGTGACACCTTTCGTGTAACAGCTAATGGTTTGAGAAACTGTGCTGCTAAGGATGGTGTGTCTGGTGTAGAAGGGCTTTTCAGGCTAAAGAGTTTAGAGCTGGGCATCACTGGCAGACAGGGGTATCATTTACAGATGGCCTCTTTAGGTTTAGGGACAGGATGGCTTGGATTGGAGGAGCTTAGCCTGGGAGGTAAAGAGGTTGGGCCAGGTTTGCTTTGCGCCAGTCGTCTAAAAGACTTGAAGCGCCTGTGCCTCTGGTCTTGCACACTTAGCAATTTACAAATATGCAAAAGTTGCAGGATGCTTCGAGGCCTACAGCGCCTTGAATTTTTAGATGTCGTCTTCCAGCCTCGACAGTGTCTGTCAGGTGAGGGAGCTGCTGAAGAAGAGCAAAACAATGAAGAAACTGCAGGTGAAGATAGCAGTAGTAATAATGAGAACCAGAAGATCGATACAACAGATCCAATTCCAGGTTTGCGTCGTTCACTGGGTGCTATGCTGCCATACTGCACTCTGGTATTCACAAATTGTTCAATTCAGAATAACACTGAATAAATCAGGTGTGCATTTACTGGTGGATACAAATAATGAAATGAAATAAGTTTAAACAATCCCTAATCATGAATTAAATGTGTTGGATATTTTGCCTTTTTAAAAGTTTTTAATATTGAGTCAGTTTCAAAAATATAAAACAAAACAGTAGTCCATCATTACTTTTTCACAGTTCAATGCTTAAAAATACAAAACGTTCATGTATTATTGGGTTATTCTTATGTGAATGCCTAACAAATGCCATCCTGTAACACCCAGCTGCTGAAGCCCTGCAGCTTCCTGTTTTCACTCCCTCTGATATTCGGGCCGCATTCAGCAGAACCTGTTTCTTAGATATTTAGAATTTTAGCCCTCCAAACAATGATGAGATGAAATTATAAAATATTAACTGTGTTTCAAGGTGTGTGTGTGTCACTTTTGATGCGGTAGCCTACTACACATTTGACTAATAAATCTATTTTGAACATAAACTGTCTGCTCTGATCTTTGTGTACAACTTGATATAACTGAATAGCGTTAAAATCACTGCAAAACTGTTTTAAACCTACACTAAACTTCAATTTAGCGATTTATTTGGGAGATTCTTTAGTTTTTTTTACTTCCTGAGACTGAAAAAAGAAGAAGGGGCGGGTTATGTTTGAGTGACATCATTGTGGACCAATCACATGCTATACTTTGGTGCCACTCTGACCAATGGGACGCGCGAATTGAAGAGCACTCCTCCAATCAGTTCACGCGCGAGAACAAGAGCTTTTTGAAAACGTTGGCGGCTGCGGAGTTCAAAACACCCTGCTGTTTCTCCTTATGTTCAATAAACTACCTCTCCGTCGCAACAATGCAGGTAATTCATATATATTTTAAACCACTGCTGAAAATATATGGTCGCGCGTTACTAATCGATGAGCGTTTAATCATCTCAACTCGCTAGCAAATCTATTTAGCTAGTATTCTGCTAACATTAGCTACCTCTAGCTAGTACTGAGTGCAATAATAATACTTTACGGTTATAACAGTAAATAGTATACAAAGGGTTGTAGAAATGCTCATTTTCACAGTTTTAATATCACTACGTACAACATGATGTATGATTGTTGCAGAAATATTCAGTTTGAAAGTTAAACCTCATAAAACTGATAATAGCAACCTCAGCAAAACGTGTCTCACTTATGGATGTATTAGTATCACTGTAGCTATCATGGAAAAATATATCACTTCAGCTATAAATTATCATTTTGGACGCGATTTCCAAACTGCTTTACGCCGTATGCTGAAAATTTGTAACCCAAACTGCATCCTGTATACTGCCTTCTGTTATACTGTGATGTGATGTAGCCAAGCTTTCAATCTTACTGTTTTGCAGAATAAAGAAAATTATGAGCCCAGAGGCTTCCAACGACCTGTAAGTTTAAAAACGCACTTTGTATAATAATTTCATTACAGTTTATCGCTATATATTATTTAATGTAAAATATGCTTTCAAATTAGTTTGCAACACCTAACATGGTTGGAGGACCACAGCGTGTTCCAGTGACAAAGCCTCGAACTGACACAGACAAATTTGCAATAACAGGTAATCTTTTCTTTGTAACATTTTTAAAATGCTGTCTGAATGTATGTTGTATTTACTTATTGAAATATTCTTAGGACCTGGGAGAGAGTGTGTTGGCTCATCATCCACTTCAGTAGCTAGGTCGGTACAGTTTGTTATTGTTGATGTTATTAAAAAATACACACTCCTAGTGACCTTTTTGTTTGTGGAATATTAGTAAATACTACTTACAAAAAATGGCCCTACATGTAAATATGAACAAAATTTATTCTTTAGAAAAGTCACCATTGATGACTTTGATATTGGTCGGCCACTGGGAAAAGGTAAATTTGGCAATGTCTACCTGGCACGAGTGAAGAAACTGCAGGCCATAGTGGCACTGAAGGTGCTGTTCAAATCACAAATGGAAAAAGAGGGTGTGGAGCATCAGCTCAGGAGAGAGATTGAGATTCAGGCCCATCTTAAGTAAGTGCTGCTAAAAATTTGCTAGAGTTTTGTTTTGTTCCTCTTAAATATCATCTGGACCTTTTGATTTTAGGCATCCCAATATTCTGCGCTTCTACAATTATTTTCATGACCGCAAAAGGGTGTTTTTGGTGCTTGAATATGCCCCACGTGGTGAAATGTACAAAGAGCTACAAAGATGTGGAAGATTCGATGAGCAGCGCTCTGCCACTGTAAGTGTTTAACTTGTGTTTGTGTTAAGGCAGTTGAAATTAAAATTTTCTGATTAAAAGATTCCTTTTGTATTTTCAGTACATGGAAGAAATTTCAGATGCACTATTGTATTGTCATGAGAAGAAGGTTATCCATCGAGACATCAAGCCAGAGAATCTTCTTCTTGGCTATCGCGGGGAGTTAAAAATTGCAGATTTTGGTTGGTCAGTCCATGCACCTTCACTCAGGTAAGGTCTGATGTTCTAATGTATTAAGCTGTAATGGGGAAACCTATTGTTATTGACATGGTTAATGTAAAATCTCTAGGCGCCGAACAATGTGCGGCACTTTGGACTACCTTCCTCCAGAGATGATTGAGGGACACACTCACAGTGAGAAGGTGGACTTGTGGTGCATTGGAGTACTCTGTTATGAATGCTTGGTCGGCAACCCACCCTTCGAAACAGCAAGTCATTCAGAAACCTACAAAAGAATCATGAAGGTTGGTATAAACCAACACACATTAGATTAGAATTACCATGAAAGGGGAAATATAACAACTGTAACATACACAAGATATACTGCAGTCACATACATATTACATTGTATTTGTCTTTCAGGTGGATTTAAAGTTCCCCAGAATTGTCACAGACGGTCCAAAGGACTTGATTTCCAAGCTGCTTCGACACAACCCCACTGATCGTCTCTCTCTTCAAAGTGTCATAGACCACCCTTGGGTCAGAGCAAACTCTCGTCGGTGCTTACCTCCAGTCTGTCCATCCAAAAGTACTGAGGCCAACTGACCAAACTGTTTTGTATCACGACAGACTGTGGCCAGTATGTACGGCTTTCACTGCTGGCTGTTTTATAATTGGTTTGTTTTCTACGGTGTGACGTCATTATCTTTGTTTAGCTGAGATGGTCCGACGTTTGGTTGATTTTTTTATGTTTTATTTTGTATCTATTTTTCCTGAGTCTTTTAAATAAAATAACTTCACTGGTTTTATATTTATGTATCTAGTGAAGTGAACACCAAAGTGAGACAATTACACTACATCAATCTGTGCTTTCACAGTGACATGTTTAAATTTGCTCCAGCTTTATAATTTCCAATAAAATATTTAAATGTCTGATTTTAAGTGTTATGTAACAAGTCAAGATAGAAAAGACAACAAATGGCAAACTACATATACCGGTAAATATTTTGAAATTGATGCCAGTATCAGGATAGAAATCATAGTTTAGTGCTGCTATATTTCCCAACCTTTATTTTTTCTTGAAGCACCCTCCAATTTTTGAAGCCGCCTCGCCCTGTCTTCTCAAACATAGAAGAATAAAACATTTATTTACACCACTTACACAATAGTTGTAATGCTTTCTTTATATTCTGTTTGTTTTACAATGATAAGAACAATTTTCATTTTTGTGTGTCTACAATAACGACATCCTCGGAGTTGGCAATTCTCTGTGGACACTTGACAATCTCTGGCGCCCCCTGGGTTGGGAACCACTAGTTAGTCCCAATTAGTCAGTATGCTCAGTTAGTGACTGTGTGAGTAGTTTTTGCTAAAGGTTCGTATTTTCCCCGATGTCTTAAACATTTCCCCAAGAAAAATGTAATAAAATAATAAAGAGAAGTTTCGCAAGTTTTTCGTTCGAAGTCATATTGCGATTTTTATTTAAATCCGGAAATTTGAACTTACATGGACTCCATAGGGTAGCGTGGCCGAGCGGTCTAAGGCGCTGGATTAAGGCTCCAGTCTCTTCGGGGGCGTGGGTTCGAATCCCACCGCTGCCATACATTTATTATGAACAGAGAAATCTTAATTATTATTGTACGAGATAATGTTATATCGTGTGTGAATGCATAATCTCCACTTAGCTCGTCAGCGTCAGCATGCAGAACATTTCCATGTCCACCAGGGGGTGCTAGAGGACTTCGAGTACCCTCTACTTTCTCATTTTAACGGCAAAGTTAATTAATATCAAATAGCTACAGACAATCTCACTAGGAGCGAGGTGCTAAAATTAAATATTAACATGGATTAAATAATAACATGCTCCTGGAATATGTACTTAATTTAATTTATTTTATTTTGAAATGTCTTCTGTTCTTGCATAGCATTCCCTGCTTCAGATTCTCTTCCGGGGCATACCTTTGAACCTCAAGAACCAAAATAGACGAGTGTTTGCTCCATAGTCTGTTAGTTTCATTTGCATTAACCAGTTTTGTTGTTTTAAATCTACTGCAAACTCTACCGGCGCCCTGTTATGGCGGGTTTACCTCCTGGAGACCCACAGTTGGTCTCAATGATAGTGAACCATCTGAAAACACAAGGATTGTTTGACCAGTTCCGTAGAGATTGCCTGGCAGACGTAGACACAAAGGTAAGTCATTTTAAAATATATCCATATATGTAAATCATCTTATCGATTCGACTTTTTAAATGCATTTTATCATAATTATTTTTTTGTACTGTTCTGGGATAAAGTGTGTTAGTATGTGTGTGATAACGTTTGATGTTATATTTTCCAGCCAGCTTACCTAAACCTGAAACAAAGGGTGGACAACTTTGTCTCCAATCACCTTTCTAACCACACATGGAGTCCTCACTTAAACAAGAACCAGCTAAGGAACAATATCCGACAGCTGGTGTTGCAGTAAGTATCTATAACAAATGTTAACAATGTGCTGCTTTTTAGATATGTGTGATAAAACTATTGCATTCTCTAGGTCTGGGATGCTGGAGCAGGGAGTGGACAGGATTGTGGCTCAAGTGGTGGATCCCAAAATAAATCACACCTTCAGGCCCCAGGTGGAGAGAGTAGTCCGTGAGTTTCTGTCACCAGGAAGCTGTGCAGAAGAGCCACCAGTCCCTCTGATCACAACAGGAACTAAAGCAGACTGTATTCCTGAGCAGGGTATGTACTGTATTAAATATGTCGTCTAAAAAAATCCTAAATAATTATAAAACAATTTGAGAGAGACCTGTTCTATGGTGTAAAGTAGGTATTGTATTTTCATTATTATTGCTTTACTTACTCCCCTGGCCTCTACAGCAACATCAGATTAGCTGCCAATCTGCAAACAACCTACTGTATGTCACATAACAGGATCAGATGGTCTATTTTAAGTATTTCTTAGCTAATTTAGAGACTTACAGACTACACCTTAAAGTTATCTTGGCTTACACACACTAAATATTTAAATGTTGTGTGAATTTCTTTGTAGCATCATCGTCTTCCTCGCCGACCACAACAGCAAACAGTGCTATGTCAATCTTGGACGCCATCACCACTTTGAGCGAGGAAGCGAGTGTGCGGGCCGGCTCCAGCAGCGAGAAAATACAGAAATCCCAGTCATCTGAGGAGCCCATGGACATAGAGGAAAGTGAACAGCACATGAGTGGAGCTGAGGCGGAAGGGAAAGCTCAACTAGACAAGATGGTTGAAAACACAGAGGAAGAAAAGCTGACATCTAAGGTCCAGGCAGAAGTAAAAAGTGAGAATAGTCAAGAACAACCAGAACTAAGTAGAGAAGGGTTAAAGGAAGAGGTGAAGAAGGAAGAGGATGTGTCAGAGGCTCATGAAGAAGCTACAGAAGAGAAAGATAAATCTACAAGAACAGCTTCAAAACCATCTGTGGAGAAGCAGGATGAAGAGCTGAAAACCTCAAGTCAAGCCAAACAGAAGGCCAAAGAGAGGATGAAAGAAGGTCAGCTGCTAAATATCTTGTTACTTCATGTTAATTCTTCTAAAATATCAGTATAACACAATTTATTTACACAATCTTAGTTAAAAAATATCGATACAACTGCAAATTA